>JABUQX010117612.1:0-17500 GCA_015478945.1 Trachelipus rathkii
AGTCTGCCAGAGGAGGTTGTTGAGTGGGGCCTCGATTGCAACATTTAAGAAAGGGTTAGATTCGTTTTATGGATGGGTTGGGAATCATATAATATATTGACGAAGCCAAATTGGCGAGTTTTTAGTTGATATAGTTATAGTTAAGGAATGGCATGTGTGACCATAACTAGTTTCTAATGCATGTGGATGGTTTGGGTTCATATTTATATATCATTAGTTTTGACTAAACCAAATTTGGTGGATTTGTGGTTACAACAAATTGACAAGCCTAGGGTGCTTTGAGGATTTGCATGAGCATGTTGGGTAGTGGGTTGACTGGGACAGTCTCGAATAGGCCATGTGGCTTTTTTACTGTCTCTATATTCTTAATGTTTCTTATATGTTTCTTAAGAAATGGCTTGAACTATAGGCTTAGATTTTTTTATTAACCTCTATCAAGAAGGGCTTGTATCTCTGGGTCGGACATTTTCGCTGAAATTTGGCTAGAGTGAAAATTCTCATTAATTTAAAAAAGCAAGATGAATAATGAAAAGATAACTAGAGGAGCAACATCTATAGGAATGAAAACTTTTGTCATATTAACTATAAAATGGTAACAAATTGATAATTAATTAATTTAGGCCTATTAATGCCTAACTTTGAAATTGAATTTTTGAGGAAAATGAGATATGGCCTACCACCGGCCAAATAATTTGATTTGAATTTTGAAAGGGTTTAGAAGACCACACACACACAAAAAAAAACAAATTTTGAGGTTGAAAATGACCTAGGCCTAGGCCTAAGTTGAGCTTGAATTTTTTAGGAAATCACTGTAATGGAAGGGTTAGGCAATGGTGCATTGCTTACCTTAACTCTCATCCAAAATTTGAATTATTAACCTAAGACTAACTAAATTCAGACAAAAACACAATAGGCCTAGTCTCGATATGGCCCACGTGGCTTCTACCGTCTCTATTATTTTCTTAATTTAAAATAAATCGTTAAATTTTAAATGATTTTGACTAATAATACAAAAATATCGAACTGCTATAAGCTTCGGAGAGCCTAGATTATACTTTGGCAATATTGCTAGCAAACGAGTTATCAACGAATTCTGCAACACCACGTTCGTTTGCACCTATATAGATTACACATTGAACAACAAAGTCTTTGAATGAATAAAACGGACTAAAAAAATTAATATATATAAAAACAATTGTGTAACTACATAATCCTTACCTGGGGTTGTTGGTTATTCAAAGACTTTTTGGTCCTTGAGGTAGCTCTAATTAGTTTTTAAGATAACTCGGCCTTTTTGGCTTTATTAAATTATAACTAACTAACTTATTAGGTTAAAATTGTAAGGTGAGTAGGAGGTAAAGAGAATAGAGGTAGGTTGATAAAGGTTGAGAAAAGGAAAATTACAATTTACCTCTATTCCCTTTTACATTTTGATTAATTTTTTGTTTTCACAAGCACGACTTAATAGGACGGATTTTGAATTTGAAGTGATTATAGTGATTTTTTGCGTTTAGGGAATTCTTGTAATTATACTCAATATTGGCAAAGTACAAATTCAACTAAATAATATAAGTTGATACTTATGATTTTTTTATATCTTACATCAATACGGTACTAAATAAAATAAAATAGAAGAGACATAAGCGAAAGTATATAATAGTTATTATATCCTAAAATAAACTAATAAAATAAGCAAAATAGAAGATATATATGTGGAAGTATATAATAGTTTTTATAAGAGAGAGAGAGCTGATTTTATTCTTAAAGAAGAGTGGAATTACCAATAATCATGTATTATCTTTTAAAATTTACACCTTTTCATGACTACTCACGTAATAATGATTATTTACCAACTTTATAAAAATATTAAACATTATTTTTAAGTAATAAAAACAAAAAGTAGGGACCGAACGGATAAACTTCTGGCAATTGTTTAAAATTGGTCAGCTGACCGCGGGCGCATTCGGCCGTTTCCGGTGCACTCAAATTTCCTGTTCTCTGATTGGTTAATGTAATTTTTTCAATTCGAAGCGTTTCTGAGTCGATTTTGCAAACGGGCTGCAGTCGGTCTTCTGGAAACGCAGCTTCTATGTTAAAGAGTTGGCAACACTGCTCCATAGTTTTCATTGAATTTGCCCTTTTGAATTTTCATTGTGATTTTCCCTTGGTAGATTATTGATGGATTAGCCTAATATTTGTATTTGCAAGTTTAGGCTATTTACGTCGTGTAATGTAATTATTATTTATATTTAGTTAGGTGATTGTGAGGGAAAAGCACGCCACATCAATTTCTAGGAAACTTCCATAAAACACTAAGAATGTGATATTACGAATGTTAAAATCAAAATAGAGTGTCGCAAATGTATATAGGTAACACATTTTATCCATGTGCTAAATAAACGTTATACCCTACCATGTTATTAGAGTTAGCACCACGTTAGCACTTAGCATACCGTGGAGTTAGTTTTGTTGCCATTGTATTTGAGTGATGGTGTGTTTCATTTTGTTCTCCCATTTTACCACTATATTCTGTATATTTGCAAGGGAATTTAGTTAAATTAGTGTTGTGCATCTGTTTTTTTTAGAAATTGTTATACTTATTTTTATTGTTATTTCTGTTAATTTATTTTAGTTTAGTATTGGAATAGGTCAGTGTTTGATAGCCTAACCCAATGTAAACCCTAACCCTAGACTAGATAAGTTAAGAGATTTACTGTATAATGTGTGTTTGCATGTTTTTTGAATTTTTAAATAGTTTGATAATTATAGAGCAGAACTAACCCCATCGCCAATTTTTATAAAAATCACATTAGATTTTAAAAAACTAGTAATGAAGTAGGGTATAAGAAAAATAAAAATGGCTGATGTCTTTAGGAAAAAAAGGGTAGGCTACTGGTAGCGCAGATGGGCTTCACCCCCAATTTTTATAAAAATCACAGGGTAGGCCATACTCTAAAAAAAAATAATAATGAATAAAAAAAAATAAAGTGGCAGTCTCTTTAGGAAAAAAAGTTAGTCTCTTAAAGTTTTTAAAACTGATATAGACTTTTCATTTTTGATCCATCCAGGTTAGGTCTCATTTCAGGCCCTCTAGTTTGGGTTATGATATATTTTGTTAGGTGTACACAGAGAAAATTTATGTATACTTAACAAATCTTATCAAAACCTGAATGAGGATGGCCCTAAAATGAGCACGAGGCCCACTAATTTTTTTTATAAGAAAGCCTATGGGACAATTTTTAACTTTGAGAGGCTGCAACTTTTTTTCCTAAAGATAAATGTTTTTTTTTTTATGCCTTATTATTATTTTTTTTAAGAGTATATATATAACTATATCGTGTAATTTTTTATTTTTTATTTTTTTTATGAGAAAATCTTATGGGAGTTTTAACAACTTTGAGAGGCTGTAACTGTTTTCCTAAAATGACCGCCACATTTATTTTTTTCTTTATTCTTTATTAATTTTTTGAGTATACCCTATGATTTTTATAAAAATTGGGGATGAAGTACCTCTGCACTACTATTACCAAAAAATTATAGCCTTTCAAAGTTTAGAAAAATCTTATAGGCTTATCTTATACTTCGACTGAGTGGAATACCATTTTCTTAAAGGTGTAAGCTACTTTAGAAATTAAGAAGACTATAGCCAACATTGTGCTTATGCTCAGTAAGGAATGCTTACAGTTTTAGCACAAATTTTGTGCAAAAATGTCTGTGATTTCTTACGAAGTTTACTTCTATTTACAAACGATTGGAATTGGCTGATGTGATAGAGCCCATCGATTTGGAATAAACAAATAAAAACAACAAATTACAAATAATTACAAATAATTTAGAAAATTATAGGAAAAATAGAAATGAACTTAACCAGTCAATAAGAAAGGCAAAGAGAGAGGCAGAAATTAATTTAGCAAGGAATAGTAATAAGAACCTGAAAAAGTTTTTTAGCTTTTATAAATTTAAAAGTAAGAATAGGACAATTGGTCCAATTAAAATTGATGAAAATTTAGTGAGTTCAGATAAGGAGTTGGTCAATATTTTCAATGCTTATTTTGCTTCAGTGTTTACTGAGGAAAGATTAGATAATAGTTCTTGTATGCATGTAACAAATAGACTTACAGAATTTGAATTTGACGTAAAAGATATTAAACTTTTATTAGATCATATTGATCCAAGTAAAGCTGCAGGCCCTGATGGTATATATGGTAGAATTCTGAAAGAGGGTAGTACCAGTATTGCAAAGGCACTGTATTTGATTTTTAACGATCTATAACATTTGGTGAGGTACCAGATGACTGGAAAACAGCATATGTTGTGCCTATTTATAAGAAAGGTAGTAAGGAAGATTTGGGAAATTATAGGCCAGTTAGCTTAACATCTCTGGTTGTAAAGGTTCTGGAAAAGTTACTGAAAGGTCATATAGAGAAATATTTAGAAGATAACAAGGTATTGTAGGTCTCCAGCACGGTGGTTTCAGAAAGGGTGGGTCATGCAAAACAAACCCTTTTTAGAATTTTAAGGAAATACATTACTGATTGAGGAGAAGAAGAGTTACATTTATTTTTTTTTTTTTTATTTTATAAAAATTTTTTAAATAGGTTTCCCCAATAAGGCTGATGAAGTAGTTTCTTTACAATGTGGTAATAAGGTAGAGTGTACATGGTTGGATTAAAGAGTGGTTGCGAAATAGAAACAGTGGGTACAACTAAATGGCAATAAAATCATCATGGGGAATCAGTGGTGTCGCCACAGGGTTCAGTGCTGGGGCCACTATTGTTCCTCATATATATAAATGATTTAGACCAGGACTTAAATGCAAGGTTTCTAAGTTTTGCAGAATGAATACCAAGTGGCCACCACGTTACGGAATCGTGAGAAGGGATTTAATTAAGATTCAAAGTGATGCTTGACTAAACTTCTACTTCTTCGGGTGGGCAGATAAGTTGGGCAACTGAAATTTTAATAAGTAAAAGTGTAAGGTTCTTCACCTAGGTTACTCAAATAAAATTTTTAGCTACAATATGAATGGGGATTGGCTTGAGTCTGTGGGCCAAGAAAAAGATTTAGGTGTGATTATAAGCAGTAATTTGAAAGTAGCTAATCAGTGTTTGGAAGCTAGAAATAAAGCTAATAAGATGCTCGGGCATGAATAAATCGCAATGTTGTTTTTACAAAGAGTAAAGACGTTATAAGTAAACTGTATAATAGTTATGCTTAGGCCAATCTTCACAGAATGTCTCTCTGCACCTCAAAAGCGCCCCACGTTGGGCGCCAAAAAGTATGTCGCGGATTTTACTCCGGACAAAGAAAAAGTATAGGGCACCCTTGAGGGGCAGAATAATATGTAGAGAACTACTAGCCTAACCTAAAAATAAAATACTATACTCTTCTATAACTATAACTATAACCTGTAATTAAACAAAATGGAAAAAAAAATAACAAACAGCAATAATAACTACCTTTTAACTTCAGTGGTTTTTTCTTGTACTTGTTTTCTTTTTCCTTTCGCAATATAAATTCAAAAAATGAGAGGTCATCAGTCTCCCAGGAAAAAAATAACGATGGTGACATAAGCAGTAGGCTGGTGGGGCATGCGGCAGGCGGAAGCTCCCAGTGACAAGCGATTTGGTGGTAAGTGTGGTTGGTTAGTCACTCGCAACACATTCTCCCACACATGCAAAGGCCGCACTCATTCAATTTCAAAATTAGTAATAAAAGAAAAAAAACATGTTTGTTTTATGTGTCTAAAAAAAAAACTTCAAGCAGCAGCAGCAGCAGCATCATCAGATTCAAGCAAATAAAAAAACATCGAGAGAAGAAAAGACCTGTGGGTGGACATTTTTACAAAAGTTTAGAAAAAGATTAGAAATTAAAACAGACTTTACATATAATTATGTAATAACTCATTCAAAAAAAACTTACGGAATCCCATTGCTGAACTCTCCTGGGGACTAGCTACCCCTCACACAGGTTGCTTAGCAACTCATTATAAATAGCATAACAAAAGCAACAAATAAAAAAAACTTTCAAAAATATACTCTGATCTGGAAAACAGATACATTGTAATGATGCAAAATAAAAAAAATTCTAGCTACAAAAAACATTCAACACCCCACTACCCACCTGAATGCAGTGGGGAAGAGGAATGATAACATAATAATAATATACTAATCAATAATAATAATAATCATAATAATATAGCGAAACCCTGCGGAAGGAAACCCCACAGGGCAACAGTGACTCCATCCTGCTCGCAAAAAGATCTTTATCCCAGAAATTCTCTCCACAAATCCAAAAACCTAATATTTTCTGAAAAACATAAATTTCCTAACCCTTTCATTTACACCTAAAGCCCTACTCCCCCATTCCTGACCTGCACCTAACCTAGGTAAAATCCCAGAAATCATGTACCTTCTTCCACTAGTTTCATCTTCTGTAATCAATCTCCTATAATTCTGCTAATTAATTCTCTTCTGACTGACTTCTATGTCCTATATATTTGTACCACAATGCACAAATCAACCATCCTGAATCAACATTTGTAAGAATCAATCTCTCTATCTATCCTATCCACGATATCACCTCACTCTAGCACCTGGATAACATACTCTCAATCGTTTTTTTTTTTTATTCTTAATTTGAAAAGTCCTATCTAGGTATCGTTTCATAGAGTCTCCAATTAGCAATGTACTTCCCTTTAGAAAACTCCACATTACCATTGGCACTCTCTCTGATCCCTCCCCATTTGGAAGACAGTCGAACCTGTTACTGAAGGTCACAGGCTGACTGACTTTCGAGATCCCTCATCTTTGAATTATTAATTTCTTTCTACAACTCCTATATTCATCTGCAGACTATTATAACTACTTTTCCTTTTCCCTCTCCTTTCCTGCTAGGCGCGAATCACTATTCCTGTCTACCTCTATATCCCGCTCCCTCCTCGCCTCGACATCCCTACTAACTTTTTTTCCTAACACTTCCCTCCTTTCTCAACTCAAATACTTCTTTTTTCAATCCATTCATATTTTCACTCAGTCTTGCAATCTCTTTCCTTAACAACATCTCTGCATTCGCAACACAAACAGGGCAGCTATTCAGCGATATTCACCTCTTACAATCATAGAGCTTTCACACAGAGCATACATTCTTTAAATTATTATTAGCTTACTAACCTGTACCTATTATTTTACCAACTACAGTTTAAATATCATTAAAGCTCTAAAAGAACTAAACTAAATCTCTTTAAAAACAGGTTTAAAAATTTAAACAGCCTAAATTTAACTTAGCCTAGGCCAAGGATATATAAAAATTTTAAGGTAAACTTAACTGTAGTCTGTGACTGGGAAATTTAATTTAAATTATCCCTAAATTAAAGTAACAATTATTAAAGACTGTATGTAAATACAGAAAATCTATTTAAGAATCCAAATAAGCCTCCACACAGAAAACAGTAAATCTCTTACCTATGTTAGCCTAGGGTTTGGCTATCAAATTTAAATTATCACAAAATTAATATAACAATTTTAAATGACTGTAATTAGATACACAAAAGTAGTGTAGTTAGATACACAACACTAATTTGTTCACTAAATTCACTTTCAAATACACAAATTATAGTAGTAAAATGGGAGAGCAAAAATAAACACACCCTCACTGAATAGCCACTAAATTGGTTCTTCAGGAGAATTTTCAAAGGTCAGTTCAGGTGGTTTTTGGAGGTACTCAGTGGACAACTTCAGTCTTCTTTTTGGACGGGAAAGCTGACGAAAAAATGACTCCACACTGGGAAACGTGACTTAATTAGAATCTGGTTTTGGTTTCTGGAAAAATTTAAGTCTTTTCTTGGATGTGTCTGAGGTAGATCCTCTGTGGATAACTTTGGTTTTCCAGTGAAGAAATGGCAGCGATGATAAGGTTTCCACACCCGGAACCTAAAGTGAGACAAGAATTAGCACGTAAATCCCCCCTCCTTTTGAGAGACTTTGTTTAAAATACTAAAATGAAGTTAAATCTCTAAAAATTTCACTGTTGAATTGAGGTATTAATTTACTAAATTGAATTTAAATTTATTGAACTTGTCTAATTAAATTAAAGTATTATATATTAAATATTAAATTAATTTAGCTTTATTTTGAAATTGACTATAATTTTATTAAAGTTTTATGTATTAAAATAATGAATTGAAATGTTAACTTTATTGAACTTAATTAGTATAAAATTTATATATTAAGTTTTATCCCCATGAAATTTACTTTCTCTCTCTCACAAATTACTCTACCCTCCCGAGCAAAAGACAAAAGAATGTCTGTTAGATGTAGTCGGGTCCAGGATCGTCATTAACAATGGAATTACTAGGAACAGGACTAGCTTCTGATGAGTTCTTAGTTACAATGCTTTCTTCTTTCTGTTTTTTTACTATAAAAAAAAAAATGCAGTAATGCTTCTTTTGTACCTCTTCTCATTTTTCTCGCTTGCTACACTAACAAGTTAACCCGTCTGAAACAGTATCACATTTACATTAATATCCAAAAGATCTTATACCTTTAGAGGAACACAGATTATGCAATGTCACAATAAAAAAAATTACTACTAAATTGTGGTGTGTTCCATAATCTTAAATAATCTTGGTTCTAGAAGTTTTTTTTTGAGACTGTTCGAGGTGACTGGGAAACGGCAGAGCTAATTGGTGGGTTGAAACGATTACCATGGAAATGTACTGTCGATGGCAGAGTCGAGCAAGTATGCTGAATGAGAGCACTATTAAGCAGGGAGGAGAGGGTAGGTACTGTGGCAATTTCTAGGAATTGATGCTGTTATACCTACTAATTATTACATATATTAACTATACAGCATTCATTAAGTTATATCTCACCAATTATGCAACTTTATTTTGAAAAGCTGTAATTTTTCTTAACTTATCAATAATTTTGTATTTCTACTCGAAATAAATGCAGTGATATCAAAGAAAATTCTTGTTTTGTTTGTTAAAATGGAATATCACAAAGTAACATCTTACAGACATCCCTATCCCTTATATCCCTATGTGTGGGGAGAAAAAATTGACCACATCGTACGTCCTGCCTGTCGTAGAAGCAACTAAGGATGGTGGTATTGGTTGGCTTTGGCACTACACTTTCTTTTTGCCAGGAATGCTAATGCATGCCTCGGAGATGGTCGTGATCGCCATAAGCGGCCTTCTAACTTTCGAGAAAATCTATGAATCATATGGGTACACGGATTGTCAGAGCCATAAATGTTGAGAAGAGGAGAGAGGTGATGGATGTATTTAGAAAGGGCAAATTTGATTTGCTGGCTGTGACTGGAACAAAGATGAAAGGAAACTGTGAAAATGAGTGGTTGGTGTGGTGTGAAATGGGTTTGTGTAGAAAGGGATGAGAGGGGATAGAAGGATTTGCAATTCTGACGAGTTACTTGTGGTAGAGAGCTATGGTAGATTTTGTGTGTGAGTGTACTAGAATTCTAAAGGTTAATTTAAGTTTGAAAAGGTCAAAATTTGTGGGGTTGTGACATATGGTCCATCTGAGGGTAATGTTGAAGAGTGTGATTTTTTTGGATAATTTGAATGATTTTTTGGATGGGGTGAGTAGGAGATTTAGTTCTTTTTGCTACATATCTGTCAACCCAAGGATTTTTTTTTTTTTTACAGTTGTCACCACCACTCACGACTCTAGCCCTATTCAAGGAGGGTGTAGTACGCTCAAAGTTCCCCCTCTAGCGCAAATTACGCGCTAGAACACAGACTTTAAAGTGTGGAGATTAATTCACAGGGAAATACAGAGATGGGAAGAAGAATTCCACAGAACAGAGGTGTCAGGTAAGAAGGAAGCACCACAGCGAACTAGCCTGGAGTTACCAATGTCAACACAAAACTTGTGGGCAGATACAGCACCCCTGTGCTATGAGAGCGTCGTAAAGGTGGTGGTACGCGAGTTATAAGTTCCCTCGACACCTGCCGCTGCGTAGCTATAGGATAGAGATAAAGCACTAACATCACACTGCAAAGTCCAGAACAGTTTATAAGCCTTTTGACTTTGACATGGTATCGGTATCGGTGGTATCGGTCGATTTTTGAGGTATCGGTATCGGGAATTTTGTGAGAGTAGTAGTATCGGTATCAGTAAAATTTTGCCGATACCTTTAACATACCACACATTTTGCGTCTTTAAATTGGATTTCGATATATAATACTATAATATATATTATATATATATATATATATATATATATTATATATATTATTATATATATATATATTATATATATAATATATATATATATATATACGGTATAATATATATATATATATATATTATATATATATATATATATATATATATATTATATATATATAATATATATATATATATATATATTTATATATATATATATATATATATATATATATTATATATATATATATACTTTTTTCTGATAAATTTCCGTATCTATTCTACCCACTGTATGCTAATACTAACGTTTTCGTTTTGCATTTGTGCTTATGAACGAAAGAAATGCTCGAGTTTGCGTTCGTTTTTTGCTAAAATTTAGGGCAAAATCGTAAGAATACTTACCAAACGTAAGGAATTTCCCTTAATTCTATAAGGTTGCTATTTGCCTGTGATTGCTGAATTTATTACGTTTTTAACGAAAATGTGTAAACAAAAAAAAATGACGGCATTGTAGAACCATGTTTTTGAATTGATGAATATTTCATCAATAATCAGCTTTTAAATCTAATTTCTCCAATCGATTAACTCATCACAATAGTATGATCATTTTTTGGTAATATAAAACAACGTGATGAATCCACGTTATTTATTACTGAGGGTGATTCCGCATCTGGCTCCATCACAAAAAGCCGTAACGTAGAAACACAAGTAAACGTCGTTAGAAATCGTGTATGCCTTTGCACGAAAATTCGGGAAATTAGTTCAGGCAATCAGGAGTGCCAAAAAAGTCGTCTTATGGGTTAAGTGTAGGTTTAAGTGTTTTATATATAAAGATTCCAAATTTTTAGTTCTTCATCTGTAGAAGCCTTTTGAAGAATGGAGAATTTTTAAAGAGATATAGGGTGCCTATTGAGGTCATAGCGATCTCTGACAGCTAAATTCTCCTGGTTGAGAGATGGGGAGATTAGTTTCTGTAAGGAAATGTCATGTGTTTGAAGGTCGCCTCTTTAGTTTTGTTAAAGTTTTGATCTACATAGTCGAGTTGCCGGGCGCAGCGTTTATATTTTGTAAGATGTGTGACCTGTCAGTTCATGGGAGCTTTTCTTAAATCTTAAAGAAACTGCCAACTGAGTTGTTTGTTTGTAAAATATTAAGAAATTTAAATTCAAGAAAGTTTTTGTTTAAGATGTTTTTAATTTGAAAGTGATGATCATTGAAATGTAGAGAAGCCGAGCGTAAACAGGAAGTTTAGGAACTTCATGCAGTAGTTTTAGGGCGATAAGTGTTATCGAGAAACGAATAAACAAGTTTTATCAAAAAGGCTAGAGGGATAAATAAAGATTAAAGCTAGAAAATTTACGGCGAAAGGTGATTTCTTCAGGAAAACTTCCAATCAGAACAAATTACCAAAGGCTTGTATATGCTGGGCCATAGGCCGCGCAAGTTTTTGAAATAACAGAAGATGAAATAAAAATATAGTTCCCTAAAAGTATTTATCCTTCTGTATTCTAGTACGGCTTGCTCTTGATGATAATAATTAGAAGTAGAAATTGATCACGACTATTGTATGTTGTACACTCACTTGGTACTACATTAATCATTTAGTTCTATCTCCTTATCATAATTGTAATAATACGAAGCGTTTACGATAGAATGAATTTTATTAGTATTTTCTTTGCTTTTAATTTAGACCGTTTTTGTCATTTGTGCTTAATTAAGATCGATAAGAAATGCTCACCCAGTTTTAGCAAGAATTTCCTGTTTAAACGACCGCGATTTCGTGGTAGGCTTACTTTTGTTTTTAAGCATTTGGAGCTGTTGTGATAGAATACGTGGTTTTGAAAAACGAAATAAAAAATAACAAATGGGAATTATAATTACATAATAATTGATGACTATTGTCTCTTTTATTAATTTGGAAGAATAGATTTAAAGCTGATTTTTTGAATGAAACATACATCAATTCAAACGGGCATACCACGCCGCCATCTTGTTTGTTTACATTTTCTTTTTTCGTAAGAACGTGCTTAAACTCGGCAAGCACGGGAAGTAGCAACCTTAAAGAAGCATTAAGGAAATTCCTTACGTTTGGTTAGCATTTCTTACGATTTTTTTGCGCTAAGTTTGACAAACGAACGCAAACTCGAGCATTTCTTACCATTTGTAAGCACAAATGCAAAAATAAAAAAGCGCTTTATATATAATATATATATAGTATATTTATATTATATTATATTATTATATATATATAATATAATATATATATATATATATATTATAATATATTATATAGTATTTTATATATATATATAATATATATATATATATATTATATTATATATATATATATATATATATATATATATTATATATATATTATATTATTATATATATTATATTATATATATATATATATATATATATACTATATATTATATATATATATATATATATATATATATATATATAGTGCTGTTACCTAAAAAATGGCCCAACTTTTTATTTTTGCAATAACTACTAAACTATTTCAGGGTTCACACTTTCTGGAAAGTCAGGGAAAGTCAGGGAAAAAAATTGTCAGGGGAAAGTCAGGGAAACGTTTTAAAATATGCTGAAAGTCATGGGAATTCCAAAAAAGTCATGAAAAGTCAGGGAAATTTTAAATTTCCAACATATGAAGAATGATCCATGGACCATGTTACATATTTTTTGATATATTTTTTTTTCCCTTACTGTATAATTGTGGAATGAGAGATGTATTTGATGATAAGTAAATGAAAAGGATGGCGAGGAATGACATTCCATAAATCAATACTTCTATCCTGTTTCTTTCTATTTTTAGTTCACTATTACCTACTATTCTTCCTATTCTGTTCGTAGAAGTTGTTCCAAGTTCATCCTTCCGATTGAAGGTGATTGGTATATGGATGTGTTTTAGACTGTATGACTTTATGATTTAATCTGTTTATATCTTTTACTTTTTAGGGAATTATACTTTTTGAAGTGTTTTTTTTTTTTTTTTGAGGTTTGACGAAGCGAATTTTGAATTTTTGTGCAGTTGAAGGTATTTATTTTTTTTTTATAAAATGACTTTAAGCGCAGTTAAAAAACTTAACTTTAACGACAGTGGTTGGACGTCAAACTGAACCTTGGCTCATTTCTGTTCACAGATTTAACACGTCTCGTACTTAATATTATGGAAAGATTTCTTGTCCAGTAAAATGCCTGCTACAACAACAAAGCCCTACCTTTTTGCATTAGATTTACCTGACAACTTGAATGCCAGACTGTGCAAATCAAAATGACTGAAAAGATATTAGAAAGATGTCCTCTGAAGCAAGCCTGTCCAATGGCTCTCATCATTGGATCCTAGTTTAGTTTTTCATCAGCCAGAACAAGGGAAACAAAGATTTTTATTGCTAGAAGCATTGTACACCAATAACTGAATCACAGATTCTGGTGCTGAGAAAGAAGAAAAAGCACTATACTCTACTTTGCAGTGAAGCTCATTCTACCTTGAATTAAAATTTCAAAATATTTTTGGATGGTGATGGTCTTTCTTCTAAGAGACTTGATAGTTTTTTTTCTTTTCTATAGGCACCTGGGAATCAAAGTTATGCGGAATTGTGGCAAACAATTATTAATTAGGACTGATATTTTCGCATGGAAATGCGACAGTGGAAGGAGGGTTTTCTTATAAATTAAGCAATTTTAGTGGAGAATCTGAAAGAACATAGTCTGATTTCTCAAGAACAGTGCACATTCTAAATAGAATCTCATGAAAGTATTCATCAAGTTCCTATCACTCAAAAATGTTGACAAATGTAAAAGCTGCCCATAGGAGATATGAAGAACATTTCAAAGAGTCAAAACAGAAAGAAAAAGAGAGAATAAAAAGTTGAAAAAAAGAATATTTCATAACAGATCAATAAACTTGAAAGAGCTGAAGAAAGATGTTAAACCTGGATGGCTTTAACAGTAAGAAGCGCTTATAAAAATCAAAAATTCAAATGCTTGAGAAGAAAAAGTTAATCTAAATCTCCCCATTTAGAACTTTTGTGATTACAGTGGACGCTATTCAACTAGGCTATTAAATGTAAAGCTTTTAATTATTTTCCCCCTTTTTTTTGGTTATAAAATAAAAAAAACCTGTTTTTCTTTTGAAAAAATAAAAAAAGGAGTGCTTGGACGGCTATGGGTAAGGTATAGGCTTATTACTAAAAAAAAAATTTTTCTTTTAAATTCATCCATGATGATGAACAATTTCTAAAGTAAGTTTTCAATAATTTAATGTATGAACTGAGTAAATAGGCTGGCATAATAATTAATAGACTATTTTTACCACCAAAATAACGAAAGCTGGTCAGGGGAAAAATTTGCAGATTGGTCAGGGAACGTCAGGGAGAATCAAATTCCAAATTTTAGTGTGAACCCTGTATTTAATATATATGAGTTTTAAAATAAGTTCTTAGATGGGCATGTCCTATGTATGTTGCCACATAAAAAATTTTTGTTTTGCTTAAAAATTGTAAAAATTATTTAGACTCGAAGTGAAAAAAAAAAAGCCCGCTTTTTGCAAAAAGGGCCCATGTGTATGACAAAAAGGGCCCCACCCTTTTAACTCTTGCTAGTTAATTTTTTGGTATTTTTAGGTTATTATCTTGTTATTTAAGGTTTTTGTGACTAAATAGGCAGAATTTTTTTTTTTTTTTTGAAATTAAAATAAAAAAAATAATAAAATAAAAAAGGTAAATTTCCTCAAATTTTTTCAAAAATCATCCCATTTGGGTCAACCCTCATAACTCTTGGTTGAGTTAATTTTTTTTTGTGTTTTTAAGTTATTATTTTGTTATTTAAGGTTTTTTGTGACTAAATATGAATTTTTTTTTTTTTTTTTTTTTTTTTTTTTTTTTTTTTTTTTTTTTTTTTTATAAAAAATAATTAATAAAAAAAAAGGTAAATTTCCTTAAATTAAACAAAAAATCCAAGTGGGCCAACTCTTATAACTCTCTATATATATATATATACCGTATATATACAACAAGAGTTAAAATAAAGATGGGCCCTTTTTACATAACATTTATGAAAAGTGGGCCCTTTTTACATAACAAATAGATTTTTTAGACAATATACTAAAGTAAACAAAAAATAAACAATATACCATGTTGTTAGATACTATAACACATATACAGGCCAATTTTCATTAAAAAAAAAAGTGGGCCTTTTTTTGTCATACAAATGGGCCCTTTTTGATAGTCTTTTTCGATGGTACCTGTGTGTTGATTGGCTGCACCAAATTTCTTGAAATTTGGTGTGGGATTACCTTTTGCATGGGACTAACATAATTTAATTCAATATTAATATAATTTCTAGAGTTCTTAATGCAGTATTGACTGGAAAAGTACCAAAATGGTTTTTCACAATCGTCAAAAAGTAGGCAAAATTTTTGAAAAATTTCAAAAAATTCCCAAAATTCAAAAAATCGAATTTGAACCATTATAACACCTTTAAACATGTTTACTCAATGGGGTTAATAGGTCCACCAATTTTTTTCGCTCTACACATCATATATACGGAGATACAGGGTGGGCCTTTTTTACAATAGGAAAATGGGTGGGCCCTTTTTAGGTAACAGCACTATATATATATATATATATATATATTATGGTATATATATATATATATATATATATATATATTTATATATTATATATATATAATATATATATATATATTATTATATATATATATATATAATATATATATATATATATATATATATATATATATATATATATATTAAAGCCACTATATACCATATTTTTATGATCATATAACTTTATAGCTATAAATCTACTGATACTGCATAGTTAAATTGTTACTTTATATATTAGATATAATTTATATTATTATATATATATAGTTATATATAATTATATATATCATATATATATAATATATATATATATATATATTATAATATATATATATTAGGTTTCCAACACCACTCACGGGAAGAGCCTTATTCAGTGAGGGGGCGTTGCACGCCAAAATTTCATCCACTAGCGCAAATTACGCAAGATTGAAGCACAGACGCAGGCCTTTAAAGTGAGGGAGCTTAAATTCAGCAGGAAACACAGAAGATGGAAGAGTTCCACAGAACAGAGGTAGCGAAAGAAGAAGCACGCAAGCGAACTAGCCGGAGTTCCAATATCTACGCCAAAACTCTGCGCAGACACAGCACCCCTTGTGGCTACGAGGGCGTCGTAAAGGTGGTGGTACGCGAGTGGTAAGTTCCTCGAAGCACCTGCTGCTGCGGTACCTATAGAAAGAGATAAAGCACAACATCGTGCCGCAAAGATAGAGGGTCCAGTGAACTGGAAAGTCAGGACAGTTTATAAGCCTTATGGCCTTTGACTCGACCCCTGTCCAAAAGCCGGTGAAACAGAGCCCCCCCAGATATGAGACAGTACTCCATACAACGGGTGGATGAGACCTGTATAGGCTGGAGTAACTGAAGAAGACGGAAAAAATGTTCGCAGTTAAAGAACTCCCAGTTTTTCTTTAAGGCCGCCTAGCAACCGTTGTGATGTGAGGTTTTCCAAGACATTTTTTTGTTTATGTTAACGCCAAGGATGTTTATATTGTCAACGTGAGAGACGAGAGAACGTCGAAAGAGATAGGAAAGAGTTACAAGGTTGTTTTAGAGAGGGAGATTTGTAGAAGTTGGGGTTTTTAAAGAATGGAATTTCACAAGGTTGAGACGACTCCACTCGGAAATTCTTATCCAGATCAGCGAGAGTAGAACAGAAAGATTAAGACGAAAGGCAATTCTAGAATTAAAAGAGGGAACAGAATTCAATGAGTGAAGAATTAAGGTCGAGTCATCGGAATATGAGTGGATAAAGTTAGTGTGCAGGTGAGAAGATCATTAATGAAAAGTAGGAATAAGTAGGAGTAAGACAGAACCTGAGGTAACCACCAATCTATTGACAAAAAAAGCAGTGCTCCCATCAACCACACCCGCAATTTAGCGACTTGAAGAAAACGAGACACTAAAGTAAGCAAAGAGAAGGAGGAAACCCAAAGAGGGAGCTTAGAGAGCAGTGACGCGTGCCATACTGGGTCAAATGCTTTGTTATGTCAAGCGTCACCACACAAGTCTCCCCGTAGTTCCTAAGAGCGGAAAACCATAAATCGGTTAAATAGGAAAGTATATCGCCATAGACCCTTGAACGCCGAGAGCCGTACTGGCGATCGGAAAGAAGAGAATGAGATTCCAGATGGTCTAAGAAATGAGAGTTGAGAAA
>JABUQX010117613.1:0-15000 GCA_015478945.1 Trachelipus rathkii
TCAATTAATTGAACATTACTTCCTCTTATTTCCATGTGAAATTACTTTAATGCTATTTGCTAAAATCTTCATTCTTTATATCATTTATATTATTATTCCTAAAGCATTAATATTTAGTAAATGCTTATGATTATTCATCCTTTATAATATTTTATACTGCAGTATATTCAATTGCTCTGGCATTAGAATTTTATTCTTTTGTCTGTTTAAGTAAGGAATATTTGTATATGTCCATAAGGAGTGATAGAACCGATCCTTTATATGTCTGCCTCGAGGCTTGGTTTCTCCGTCACGAAATAATATTAGGCCTTCGCTCCGGCTCCGGCTATCACGCATCATATCCCTTTATAAAGTAAATAAAATAATACAAATCTTAAATAAAAAAGTCATAATAATTATAAACTTGAAATTTTTAATATATATTTTTTATTTATTTTATTATTCACGGCTGGGTAAAGGTTTATTTGATTTAATGTAGCAAAGGAGAAATAATGATTTACGATATTGAATGAATATATTATTTTATATATACCATAGAAAGATATCGTTATCCAAAAAGTAATAACATACGATTTTAATTTATATCAAGCTTTTCTAGTTTATTATATATATATATAATAAATATACTCTATCGCGAGCTGAGTACGCATTACCGCCAGTATGATAATTAGTCATTAATCACAATTTACTCTATATATATCTATATATAGCTATATATATACTATAATATATATATATATAATAAAGGTTTTTAGATTAAAGAAAAAAAAAATAGAGGTATACCAATTAAGTGAGGTTAATTAAATATAATATTTAATATTATAAATAATTATCACATAATGAAAATATTAACGGGGCATCTAACGTATAAATTTTACCTCACATTTATATATGAAGGTGTACAATAGATAGTTCAATACTTCATTCTTCAATTAATTTCTATTCATAATATATAATTAAAATATGGTAAAAATATAGTTTATATATAATTTTTATTTGAATCTGTAAAACAACATAAACAATAATAAATTAGAATAAAAGAACTGTGTAAAGTGAAAAATATCATCCAAGAATGACATCAGCCAAACAAAATGATACTAGCTACAGAAGAATTTAAAATAGGGTTAATAAATAATTAGTATATATGAGTCTGTTTGTTTTTATGCTTAAAAAATAAAGTCCTTATTATCTTATTTCATCTTAGGAATAGTAGTTTAGTATATGAGTGCAAAATATAATATATAAATATAAATAAAATTTATAATAGTATGCATACTATGGTATATTTCTTATATATTTATATATAATATACTGGTAATATAAGTGTTATCTTAATTAATAGATTTTATAAAATATATATTTTACATATATATATTATATATAATATATATATATATTAATATATATTATAATATATATATTAATTAATTAATTAACTATATATATATTAGTATATTAATATATTATATATTATATATATATATACGTATATAATATTAATATATATTAATTAATATAATATAATATATATTATATATTATTTATATATATATATATATATAATAATTATAATATATATTAATAAATAGTACTTATATTAAGTTTATTTATATTATAGATTATTAAAAATATAATATTTTATAAATATATAATACTAACTCATAAACATAATAATAGGTTGGATATCATACCTTCAGTGGTCAGAATCAACATTGAGAATATAAAGATATATAAAGTGGAGATCATGGATTATGGTATTTAATAATAATTATCCATATAAATAATAATCTGAGATAAATATAAATGCGTAAGCATATTATAAAATAGAATAAATATTCTTTATACGAGGTCTCGAGATTAGTAATAAATTTATAATACAATTCTAATTAATAGGCGCTCAGTTTCAAAATAGTGTTAAATAATATATAAAGAAATAGTAGCGGAAAATTATAATTAATCGAGAGTTTAATATATATGTGTATTGAATTATTTTTCAGTTCTTATAAATTTACTGTTTCTGATGTATCAAATATGTTATTACTTACTAATTTTAATTCAAGGATAGAATGAGCTTCACTGCAAATAATGTCTCGTAGAATTTCCAACATTTTTTTGGTTAAATTTTTTGAAGAAGTATATTAATATTATTATTTCCATGACAATATTCGAATTTTTTTATAAAACAATTATTATTATTAATTATTACTTATATTTATCACTTATTGTTAGTTGTTGTGATCTTATCTAAATTATTTATTATTATCTAAATTTAATTATTGTGAATTATATATATATATATAGTTAGGTAATGTGCATCACAGTTCCTATATATACACAAATATATATTTCTATTCCGCTTATAGTCACGCAATTAACGCAGTATATATAATTAGAACATAGACGCAGGAATTTTTAATATATGAGTTGAGTGGAGTATAAAAATTCATATAGTACATAGGAAATATAATACACAGAAGTATATTAGGAAGATGAGTTCCACATGTAAACAGAATGAGGTGGATATATATAAGAAAAATATAATAAAGTGAGGAAACACATATAGTAATTGCTAATGGGATGTAAGTGGAATATATATAATATATAATATATAGATTCTAATTATATAATATTATATACTTAATAATATACTCACAATAAATACTACTGATTATACGCGTACAAGATAATACAAGTCACCTATCACCTATATGTAATACTTAAAATACTAGGTATATATATATAACGTTCTATGCTATGAGTTATCATAACGAGAGAGTAGTATATATAGTATATATTATATATATATATATATATATATAATATATATTATATATAATATATATATATATATATTATATATATATATACTATACATATATATAATATATAATATATATAATATATATATATATATCTATACTTATATTATTAGTATAGTAGTCTATATAGGCTAATATATATGTAATATATATATATATTTAATATATAGTATATGATATATTCGTATTATATATATATAGGCTTATAATATTATATATACTATATATATATTTATTATATATAATATATTATTATATTATATATAATATATATATATAGATCGGTATATAATATATAGTTTATATATTGATATATATATATGTATATATATATATTTCTATATATATTATAAATATATATATATATATATAATATATAATATATATTACGGTATATATATATATATATAATATTATATATATATATATATATATATATATATATATATATAGCTAGATGAATAGTATACTAATGTATATATAGTATATATATATATATATAAATTATATATAGGTCGAGTATATAATATATGATATATATAATATTATATATTATATAATATATTATATACGTATATATTATATATATATATATTGTACTAGTATATAGTATATATTATAGTTAAGTATATATATTATGACACCTAGTATATAATTAGTCAACAGATCCGCGGCTTAAACTCCAACTTTGCATCTGTGGATATCACCTCTCTAATTCTAACCCTAACCTATTGCTACTGTCTGAAGACTCAGATGGCTTGAGAGAATTCATCCTAACTAACTCAATTTTAACGTAAATCCAACTACATACTTATTATCATTAATTTTCCCGTCTGACAGGGTGGAGTATGTGCCTATGTAAATCTAAACATTCCTATAACACACACGTCTCAAGAACCTAGAAGCTCATAACTTCGATGTTCTATTTGGCTTAAAATCTTTCTTCTTCTTACTAAACAGATAGATTTCTTATTGTGCTTCGTGCTTACTAGTTGTTCGGTCTGGTGGTCTAAACAGAGAACAGATTTTCAAAACGCGGCTCGTGTTATTTAAGTTTGAATATTCCTTAACCTATTCTCACATGAGACCTAGCTGCACCTTATCAGTTATTCCATCTCTATCCCAAGATCCTAGCGGCGATATGAACCAGAGGTACTCTCAAAATAATTTAAGGGAGGATTTAAAATCAAATGTACACAGACACCTCAAGAGCTGCGTTGGGCGAGTCCTCTCATCATTCACTGAGCCCCCTGAGGCAAAAGAATACGGAGGGGAGTAGTGACGAGGAGTGAATCATTTCATGGAAAACGATTTGCACCACTTCATAACCGTTATAATCTGGAAGCAGAACCTTCTTTCAGAGTGCTATAAGACCAACTCCGGAGAACACACAACACATTCCGGCACTTCGTTCCCACAACCCAAATATCTAAATGGAGACACACTTGGAGGCACTTGAATATGTTTCAAACCAACATGACCCCTAGTCCAGACTATGCGGTATTATAGTCTAACTCGTTTAGAGAATCATACACTCACTATCCGCTCCTACTCAGGTAAATGGTGGACCACAGCACGTATATACCTATTCGTCATATTTGTCTAGAGAATTGCTCACGTCCTGCGCACGAAAGACGAGCGCTCCGAGTATGCAAACTAAAAGGTTCGGTTCCTCGCGCAGGCGTTCTCTCGCTACAACCATGGACTATTACATCATTGCAGTCAGGGCCGAGACTATTGGGGGTTCTCTGGAGAGGCGGCCTGCTTGCGTACCGCAAGCAACCGCGTCTTGTTAAGATGTGAAGGTTTCCAAAGACCTAATTTATTTTATTTAATGGATATGACTGAGCTTTGATCTGCGGATGATAGCATGTTTTATATTGTCAACAGCTATCGATACTTCGTGAACGCCGAATAAGGTGGGAGCACGTGTAAACTCTTTGAAAGATCGGGTATGCAAAGCAGGTTCATATAGCGAACGATAATACTTCGCGAAAACGTTTAGAAATAGCTGCGCGTAGCTTCTAGTAATAATCGAGAGCAGGAGATTGTGGTAGTAACATATGTTTGCGGTGATCTTGATATAGAGACTTGAAGTTTGCAACCATGTCCGTTTCGTGGCCATTCGGACTAGAGTACAGGTGTCGTTCGGGAGTGGAAAAATTACTCGTTTCTCCTATCACTACCTTGCTAATTTTCATGCTGACTGAAATACGTTGACAGGGGATTCTCTCGACGAGCAAGAGCGGGCTTTCATACAAACGAGAAGTGCGCTACCCTCCTTGAATTCTCACTACTGATTAACACTCGTTTCTGGCCTCAATTGCCAAAAACATCTCTAACAAACTTCTTGTAAATCTGTCTTTTATATTCCTCCTCTGATTACAGATCTGATGGTTCTGTGTAGAATATATATATTCTACAACTGAAAAGAGCCAATTCTCTCTTCACGTGCATCAAATATTTCCCTCACACATAAACTCAACCCTGGAACGATTTCTGGCATGCTCTCATCCTCCACCGCTCTCTCAGGTGTCCTTGGAACTCCCTGTGTGAGCACGATGTATTTACATTATGATGACGAAGCGATAGCAGGATAGGGCCTCCTGCACAAAACTATGAATCCGCTAGGGAAGGCGGGTGACGCGGTCGGAATAGGCAATTCTCCCAGAGAGATATTGTGAGAGGAGTGGATACTTATATTCTGCGTGTGAGCCCAACAAGTCGCACTGGCGTTTCATAGACTGATTAATAGGAATTTGAACGGAGCGAATGTCCGCAAATAACGTTACACTGATCCTTCCCTCAATTGCGCTCGTTGGTAAATATGAGCCAGATGTGGCAACTATGTCCAAACCTAGTATCCGAGAAGGAAGCCGCTCACATGTAATAATTCTAACTAGTATCGTGCACACTAGTGATAAAAGAGTTCACTGTTTTTGTATTCTAATCTAAGATCTTTGAAACCCTACTCAACTCTTCATTTCTCTAATGAGAAAATAGAACGTGGAGTCTCAATTCAAAAATATTCTATTTCACCGAATACGAGCCAGTAAGATCGGGAGCACCTTGACGGCGCACTCAGAGAGCCAGCGCTCTGAGGGAACTGGTGCGCCACAATAATCTCTAACCGTTATCTAGAGACTGCCATACTATGGTATATTTCACCCACAGGAGAGAGACCCATGAAAGAACTAAGGTCGCTCCGCGGCAGAAAGACTTGCGTTATGTCGGAGTTAGAGACATATCCACGGCACATTTGAGCGGCGTATGGTCATGTTCACGGTCGCTGCTGCGCCTTCGAAAGCTCACCGCCTTTACTAGCACTTCTAAGGGATCCCTTCTCATCCTTTTCTATTGCTTAGCTTATGTTCCGTTTTTTCTTTCGCAATCGCTCAATATCGGCTGTTTGTTGCAATAGGGAGGGAGCGAAAAGCATTGGCTCTACTATCGCTTGTACTGAGGAGTCAATACTGTTGGGTTGCACTGAGCAGGGTTCGCAGTTCTTGATCTCCTACTTTTATTTCCGTGATATTTGTCATTAATGTATTCTATCGCACGGCCTGCACATACTACTCTCATCCCCACCGGGAGTATGCCAGAGATAGACTCGACCCTTCATTCTTAATCTCAACTCATTTTCAATTCTGCTCCCTCTTTTATCTCTAGAATTGCCTCTCGTCCAACTCTTTTGCTCTCTCAATATTCTTCGCTGATCCGCCAACTAACGCTGGATCACAAGAATTTCTCCGCGTGGCCTAAGTGTCGTCTCAACTTGTAGAAATTCAAATTCTTTTAAAAACCAACTCTTCAATCGTCCCTTCTCTCTACATAGAAGAAGCGAGTTGGTAACTATCCTATCATCTTTCGATAGGGAATTTATGCGCTTAAAATTCGATCTCTCCTGGATTAGAGCAATATAAACATCCTTGGCCTTAATACATAAAACAAAGAAATGTCTTGAGAACCTCACGATTACAGACGGGTTGCTAATGCGCCGGCCCTCAAAGAACTGGGGAGTTCTGTTAGACACGTAAGACCTGCCGAGAGACTTTTTGTCCATCTCTCACGCTTGCCCTCACAACCTATACCAGGGACGCAGCGAAACGTCGATGCGACGACACCTGTCAAGAGAGAACTGCTGACTCATAGATCATATTGTGGGGCCGCCTCATGAGAGGTAATCTGAGCGCCCGCTTTGGACCTACAGGGAGTCGTATTGCAAGACGTACAAAAAGGGTGGCTTTCATAAAAAGCACTGTTCCCTCTAGAATAGATACATAACGTTTTGCACCGAGGTATCAGCCTCTTGACACCTCTCATATGACGCGGTTTCGCGGCGACGTAGTGGTGGTACCTTATGGCATCTTTTCTATAGGTACCGGATCAGAGCGGCTTCCTGCTTAGTCGGGCAGTATATAGCTATCACGAGGGAGCTTATCACTCCTCGCGGTGGCCACACCTCTACGACGGTCCGCTGCGATAGCATCAAGGTGGGTGCGCTGCTGTCCGCCGACCACAATCTGGAGAGAGTGTGATGACGTTGTGCTATATAGGTTAGATCTTCTAAGTTGAGAGTTAGCATGCGGATACTTCTTCTAATCTCTGACTACAGTCTTGTTCTGTGGGAATATCTCCTGTCACCATGCTGCGGTGTCCGTGCGTGTTCTTGAAATTGATATACTACTGTCACCATATCTTCCTTCAAACTCTGTTTTTTTCAACCCTGTTTTTTAAGCCTGCGTCTGTGCTCATAACCATTATGCGCTTAGTTTAGACGAGTGTAGATCTTGGAGGTGAAATGAGCGTATAGTAGGATTGTGTAGATGAGTGTATGTGTAAGAATGTGTAAACTGTATAATTTTTCTACCAAATCTGTTTGAAAAAGAGAAAAAGAGTATGTATGAGAGTAAATATAAAATATAACAATATAATATACACAAAAAAATCCATTCTGGTTTTTACCTATTATGTATACTTATGTGAAACATTCACGCATGTGTATAGTTTTGTGTATGAGTAGGAGTGTATAGGTGCATGTATGAGTAGGTAGGATTGTAAATATTTTCATTTTATATACGGTGAAGGGTAAAATATAATATTTGTAACTCTGAGTTTAAATATAGTTTACCTACCTCACGATATATATACTTTGGTTTTCGAAAATTGCTAACGAGTATAAATGAGTCTGTTATGATACTTTGATACAACGAAGATCATAAATAAGTAGATAAAAAAAATTGTGGTTCAAATGTATCATTTTCTCTGTAGAAACTCTAGCGAAAAGACTATTCCAGATAATAACAATCCTGTAAAAAAGGAAAAAATCCATTAAAAAAACACAAACAAACACTTAACAAGGTTTTTGTATTTTAACGCGTTATTTTTTCTAATATTAATATGTTTTAAACACATAAACGATAATATGCTATTGCAGAGTTACATTCATTTCAGCTCAGTCCATACACACATCAAATTACAAAGGAAAAGTAGTAATAATGGTAGTTTAGCATGCGATTAAAATGGTAGTAACGCTTGAATGGTAGGAGTGAATTTGTGTATTAATGACACATTGGTTATGATTGACAAAATAAACACGAAAAGGTTTTTAGAATGAACAAAAGGTTTTTAAAATGTAAATTTTGTATTTAATATTTTATTAATTACTATTTAATTATATTTTTTAAAGAGAGAGTTTTTAGTGAACAAAAGGTTTTTAAAATGTTAATTTTGTATTTACTATTTAATTATTTAATTTAATAATTTTTTATGGCTTTTAATTTAATTAAGGTTGTGGAAGCTGATTTTCACTTAATTACAGACTTTCGAAACCTTTGATAATCAATGTCAAACCATTATTATTATTATTATTATTAATTATTAATAATCAATTATTATTATTATTATTATTATTATTATTATTATTATTATTATTATTATTATTATTATTATTATTATTATTATTATTATTATTATTAATTTAGGTTACCTGCACCAAACATGTAGAAAACTCCATAAAAATCCTTCATATCCAAATGGCGAAGTTTTTGATCAAAGATACGAAATTTTGTGCATTCTTCGTATTTGTAATGACTTTGTTTGAGCCAATACGAAATGATTCCTGCTTCTTTAAGACGAATTATTCTATTTAAAATAATAAATAAAAGTATTATTATGTTATGAAAGTTCATTTCAAAATATTGAGAAATTAAAAAGATTATTACATTTAATTATTTTTTTTTCTTTAATAATAAAAATAGTTTCTCCTCTTGATATTCTCAAAGATTGAATATATTTGAGGTTTTGGAACATTTTATTAAATATGCTGTAATTTAATTTTAAAATGAGGAATCTCTCTCTCTCTCTCTCTCTCTCTCTCTCTCTCTCTCTCTCTCTCTCTCTCTCTCTCTCTCTCCCTCTCTCTCTCTCGAGCTCTCTCGTCACTACTGATCATATCTACTGTGCATATACACTATGCATATGAACTGATGCTCAATCATACCTCTCTCTCTTTGCGTGTCTATATCTCTCTCTGGCAGCGTACCATTCTCCGCTCTACTGTGCGAGATTCCTCCTCTACCCATATTTTTTTCTATGCCTCTCATCTCTCTCCTCTCTTTCGTCTCTCTCTCTCTCCTCTCTCTCTCTCTCTCTCTCTGCATTCCAGGATAATTATACTTTAATGACGTTGAAGAATATTGGATCGAAACGCTCCACGAGTGTCCTATTTTCAATCCTACTTAAGTGAGATTTTTGCTACTGCCGCAAAATTATAGAGAAATTTCTCCAATTAGTTGTTGTAATAAATACTGAAGTCACGTGAAGTTAACAAACATTGAAGTCATGACTCTGATAAAAATATATAGAAACGGCTCACCGAAATGACTCCCTAGATTTATAACGGTAGCAACTGTTTTAGTTGGCATAGGGTTAGTCAACACTCTTTCTTTAACGCAACATAAAGTAACTTTGTACAATAGGAAAAATTAAATATCATACTGATTCATTATATTACAAAATGTCATGTTTTAATATCACTGATTGTCTTTTGTCACGTGATTAACTTTAATTCCAAATATCTGTACTCTTGAAAGATTTTTATCAAATATTTAATAATATAGTAGAGATATAGAGACAAAAGAGCCAATATCGGATATAAAAAATTAAAATAACTAAAATATTTATTATCTTTGTCGATTAAGTTTTATTTTAATATTTTTTCTCTATCTCTTCGATTAAGTTTTATTTTATATTTCCACATAACGTTTTTATATTGATTTAATTAATTAAATTACATAGAAATTAAAATAAATTAATTAAATTACATCCAAGCTTCCCACGAAAATTAATATTTTCTCTGCATTTTCAGAAAATCCAGCGATTAATCGGAAATGTTCCCGATTTTTAATGGAACACGCCCTCCAGCTGCAATCAACATTAAAATTATTGAAAGCAACGAAAATACCAATAGCATAATTATAAAATTAATTTACTTTAATTAAAACTTATTAATAAAAATAAATTTCTAAAATAATAACGTAATAATTTGTGGAAAAAGTATGTTATTTATTTTTTTTTAAAGATATTTAAATACAAGGACAAACCAATGCATTCAAAAAGATGGCCTTGGCCTAAAGCCTAAGTCTCCGATGTTTGCTTATACCACGTGACAATTTCAGAATTGCCAGAGCGAAATTTGAAGATTGAAATTTTTATATTGTTTTGAAGTAGTTCTCTGGTGGTGTACAGTGGTGTGCTACAGCAACTAAAACGCTTCCAGAACTGTTACAGGGTAATTTTTGCTCATTACTACAAGCAATTGCGCTCTTTTACGATTACACATTAAAAAAAAACAAAAAACAAAAAAACAACTTAAAATGGGAGTTAAAAAAAAAATAAAAAATATAAACAAGCTGTCGAATCATATTTATTTATTTTTCTTACACGTGATGCCACGATGCATCCAGGATTGGTGGTCGGTAAATTTCAAGGGGACATTTTCTGCGTACTCCGCATTGCTCCATCCCTTTGTACTTGTGCGAGATGAATACCTTTTTAATGTCACATCAATACGAAAGTTTACACGAGCCAAGAAAGCCTGAAAAAATTGATATAGGAGTAATTTAGTTATTCCTATTTTTTTTGTGCTTATTACGAAATAGTCAGAAATCTCCTCAAGAGTATTATAGAAGTCGAGAGGTGTAAACTACTCTAAATTTAGTCTAAGATGGTTAAGAGATTCGTTGAAGTTGGTGGAAAATGGACGGGGTTTAATGGGTTTAGAAAACTTCGTGAAGCGGAGCTCTTATTAAATATATATTTTATAAGGTAAATAAATATTTAAATATTTAAAACAAATATATAAATTTTTGTGCTATCCAATCGTTAATATATTTGCATCACAAAATTTTTATTTATATATAAACAAATATATTGTTATCAAACCCAAAATAGTCTTCAGGGATTCACCAGGCGAGGATTTTCGCCTGTAGCTATTAGTGATCGATGAGAACATTGTTCCATTATTAACATATCGAGTAATTGTATTTGAAGAGCTGATATAGAGTATTTAACTCTAATTAGTGTATATATATAATATATTATGTGTGTTTATATGTATATTATTTTTATTATATTTCATTTTTTAATTAGGTGAGTGGATTCGGGTATTGATATTTAAATGTTTGAACTAAAAGTGTATATAATAATTTAGTATATATATATATATAGTTAGTATATATATATATTTAATATATAATATTTACTAATATCCTCACAAAAATTTCACAGCAAATATTATAAAAATTAAAAATAAATAAATTAATGTTTAAATTTCAATTATCTTTTAAAGTTGGGAAATATGATATAACAGTATAGATATAGTGATATATAGTAATATATATATATATTATATATGTGATTATAGACGTTGCAGTATTATATGATATATATATATAATATATATTACTATTATATATATATTATATATATATATAGATATATATATATATAATATATATTTATAGAGTATCACTATATATATAATATGATACATTATATATATATAGTAGTTATATATATATATCACCAGGTTTTCACCCTGAATCATTGTATTATATTGAAGATAATATTAGTAAGTAATATATTATGTATAGAGCTTACTTCTTTATGAGGTTGAGCCTATATATTATTATTCTCTGTATTAGTTAATAAATATTAGCAGTAATTGACATTTGTTAACTGAACAAGTTAACATGTTATAATAATATAGGGTAATATACCTGGTGATAAGGTGCTTTGTGATAGGTACTGTTTTCATATGTTGTTTGGCCAAAAGGCAAGTGTCTTTCCGATGAATTGCTACTCTTGAATTATATTATAATATGTTGGAGTTACCGAATTTATATATATATAATTAATATCTATATATATAATATTAATATAATAAAATATATATATATATATATATACTATATATATATAATATATATCATATATTATATCATATATTAATTATATAATATCGATTGGCAAGATGTCAAGATATTCTAGTAGTTTTAAATTATAGACACTTTATGTTATATTATTTATGTTACAAAGTTTCTTTAACGAAGTAATCATAAGATGTGAACTATAGACGTAGTTATTTAAGCGTTAATTTCTAGTAACAATAAAAAAATGCATTATTTTCAATAATATTTATATATATATCCATCTTTATTACAGTTAAATATTTATATCTTTTATTTTTATTTTTTTATAATATTAATATATATATATATATATGATATATAATATATATATATATATAATATATATTAATTAATATATAATATAATAATATATATAATGTATAATATATATATATATTAATATATATATATATTATATATATATAATGATATTATATTATATAATAATATATATATATATATATATAATATATTAATATATATATATTAAATAATATATAATAATATCAATATAGTTAATATTATATTAATATATATATATATTATATATATATATATATATAGATATATATATAATATATATAATACTATTAATATTAATATATATATTACGATCCATACGATAATGATGATTCTACTCTCAAACTATAGAGATTATTTTAAAAACAGATTAATTATGAAAAATATATTATGAAATTAAAAATATTTATCAATAAATAATATTATTAATATAATAATATGATAATATAATATATATATATTAATATTATATAATATATATATATATAGTATATATATATATATATAAATATATATATTAAATTATATACATATATATGAGCCAATCCTACCTATGATAAAAAAGTATTATCCCACAAATCCAATAATCTCACAAATAACTAACCAATCACAGCTCCGGGAAAACGGGACACAATTCACTGAGATCATCAACCCGAGCCCCCTATAACCGCACTGAAGTATTTACCCGCTTTTTAAGGGGCTCGAGCTGATGGGGGGGATGGAGGGGGGGACGTTTCATACCACCGTAGGGGATGGTCGGAGTAGAACCCGCGACAAACCCCGCAGAGAAAGCCAAAAGAGCAGGGGCTGCTGGAAGACCATATCAACACACGGCAAGAGGAGGATATAGGATACCCATAGGAGCAAGCAGAAAGTATCGCACAGACTACACTCATAGAACAGTGAGGGCGCGGACTGAACCACGTAGGGAGTTATGAATCGATTATAAGTTGTTTTGAGAGCGCGCAAATACACATTACAATAATAAATTGGCTTACGAAAAAATGTGGAATACTTTTGGGACGGATTTATTCGACAACAAAATCTAATTCACAGTACCACTGCTAAATAAAAAATCATCACACACACCCAATTGGGACATTTGATTTACTAAATATATATAAATAATATTTATAATACTAATATATATGGTATATACTATTATTTATATTTTATATATTGATTTTATTATATTTATTAGGAGCAGCAAGCGAGAGTTAGGCTGTGACATATATACAAATATAAATTTAATATAATATATTTATATATATATATACCTATATATTCTTTCAAGTACGTCAATTAAAAATGGTTGTTTAGCTCCGAACCGAGAGCCGCGTCCTCTATATTGATGTCGCGTGTGACTTAGGACACGTGCAACCTCGGAAGCGAACCTCTGGTGTTGTAGTGACACAGAGACATAAAGCAACACACAAAGGTAAGATTTTGAAAACGAAAATCATAATTTTCACCGAGTGAGTATATATATATATTATATAATATATATATATGAGGGTATAGTTATATAACTTACGAATAGCCCGTGAGACGGATAGGATATACATCAATGATAACTATATTATATTAAGGTATAGTGTGGAGGGGTGATACGTTTATATATATACCCTAAAAATATATAATCCGCTAGTAAGGTAATATATATATATATATTTAAATGAGTAGAGTAGTTCGGAAGTGAGTAGTTAATATAAACTTCACTTTATAGTCACTCAGTCAGGCTGATACTATACATAATATATTATATATAATATATATAATATATATATATATACCTAATATATATAATATATATATATATAAAGTATAGTATAATATATACTCATGCACCAAAGTACGGGGGTTCCGGAGACCTACACTAAACTAGAGGCGGGAGGAAAGGATATAGATATAATTAATAGTTATAACCTACTACCTATATACCGTAAAGTATTTATCCTATACGGACTAGTGTACTCAGAGTAAGGAACCGACTCGCTGCCATACATAGGTAGCGGTATATCTATATATAATACTATATATATAACTATATATTATCACTCACATTATCGGGGTAATTTACTCTATTAGTTAAAAAAAGCCAGATTTAATAGAAAAGTATATCTAATTATATATATATTATATTATATTGTTTGCAGATATCTGTAGTTGAGACACGGAATATGAGTAATCAATGTAATTGCGTTCGTATATTAGTTTGTAAGAACATAGTCTTAAAGAGACACGCATGAACATAGTCAGCTGGTGAGACCGCGTTGAACCAATAGTCAAGCACCGAACTTGGATTTTTGGAGTTATTCATGTTGGCAGAGGTTCGGAATATATATAAATTTTTTTTTAACAATTAAAATACTTTTGTTGTTTGAGTAAACAGGAGATTAAACCGGTTG
>JABUQX010117613.1:17500-54561 GCA_015478945.1 Trachelipus rathkii
GAGAGTAAAAGCTGCGAATTTTCCATCTTCGACGTAGCGTAAACCTTCTTGATAGTCAGAGTAGTCAACATCATTATTGGAGAGTTTAGTAAAAATCTCATGAAAGAGAGATCCTTCTGGGGCACGCTGTTGGTTGGAAGGCAGCGCGTAACATATTTGTAAAAAGAAGTAAAGTATTTCTTTTATTAATAATAAAGTAATAATATATATTACTATTTTATTATTAATATCTTAAATATATTTATTGTAACATATCTGAAACGATTCTTAATAAATTAATAAAGTTTTTAATAGAAAGAAGTTTTTTTTTCTTTTTACTTTAGTTTATTTACTGTTTTTAGTGAGATTGTTCGTCTAATAATAATATTCCAATACTTGGTATTACTGATTCGGTAATACAAATACCAAATTTTTATGTAGAAATACATTGAAAGAAATTTTTTAGGCCTACGTTTAAAAATCTTTTTCAGACAGATATATCAGCCGATATTAATTACAATGCTTAATGAACCAATGCTGAAAAATACTATTGTATGCATCCTTTTCACGTATTTTACCAAAATAGGGCAATTTTTTTCATTCGTGGTTGGACTTAAAATGAATTTTTTTTTTTTTAAATATTTATGTTTTACAAATGCAATTTTATTTTCTATCGTTGATTCTGATCAACGTATTTGAAAGATTAGTTCTCTTTCTCGTTTATTTCAAATGGGTTAACTTATCCATATTAAAAGAAAAACGAAAAAGCAAAGTTTAAAAAAATAAAAAAAAAAAAAAAAAAAAAACGATAGCAAGATTTCCTGAACTGCGATCAATGGCATGTTATTAATTAACAAAATCTTTTGCCTTTACCCCGTTTACAGCATACTGTAAAATTCTTCACTGTTTTTTCGTTAGCATAAAATCTACGACTCATTAATCTTTTTAATTCGGAAAGCTAGTTTTTCTATACAGATGAAGAGTGATTACAACTTTAGGGAATTCTTAAAAATCTTATTTAAGTATATCTTATTGCCAGCTTCTCTTTAAATTATCACTTGAAAAAACTGAGATATAATATTATTTACACAGATAAAAAATACGATAATATCAATATATTTTTTAAAAAAAGTTTACTATTTTTGGTTTGTTATCTTTAATGATGAGCGTAATTTCTAAGATTATGTAAGTTGCTCTTATATCACTTATTCATGACTGTTACGGTCGTAGCTGGGAGGTCAGGGATTGTAAATAATGTCTACCCCTGAAATCGTAACAAATAACTTTTGGTTGATACATCAGTTTGATCAGGTGGAAGAAACACCAAATGAACAATTTCTCGAATTTCAAAAATCACTTTAATATCTTAAAATTACATACCAAAAATTGAGGCAAAGTGTTACTAGCTGTCAAACATACTGTTTTAACCTCACCTGATAAGAGGATGAGAGAGAGAAGAGATGAAGAAAGAGAGAGAGAGAGAGAGAGAAGAGATAGAGAAAGAGAAGATGAAGAGATGAATGAGAAGTAGAGAGATGATGATAAGAGAGAGAATAAGAGTAAGATGTAGATGAAGAAGAGAAAGAGAGAGAGAATATGAACCTCTAATGTTATGGTGTAGATAATAATGTAAATACTATAATTAAATAATACTCCTGGTGTCAAACTGAGAATTGAGAAGTGTAGGTCTTGGTGCAGCTAACTTCAAAACTTTTTTCTTAGTATGTTTGAAAGAGGACCGAGCCCATGGGAGCTGTTCAAGGAACAAGGAACAAGATTTGCTGTGAATCTAATAAAATACTTAGATAATTATATAAAGTCACAAATCTGTGCACCCTAATTTATCAAGGTATGAGTCTTAGAAGTGATTAAATAATCAATTTATACTATTTTATAAAGATGATTTATTTTCCCACTTTTCGAAAAAGGTCCGTGGATTACTGAAAAAAAAGTAGGTCGTTTAAATAATATAATAATTAATAAATATATAATAATATATAATCAATAATATAAATAATCAGAAGAACTAAGTAATAATAATAATAATAATAATCATAATAATCATAAAATTTTTCTAATAATATATTTTGAGAATAATAATAATGTAAGATTGTGTAATTAAGAGATGCTTATTCTTCAATGGTCACTCCATTGAATTGTGTTTACATCGTTCCAGGCAGAAGAAATTAAAAATCTTAAAATGTCTAATTCGTATTCTTGAATAAAAAATAAAACAATTGATTTTAAAGTATAGGTACGCAATGCTTTCGCCTCTCTAGTCACAAAACTTCACGGGACGAGTTTCACAATTAGTGAATAAGGTTAAACTATTTAATATTTGTTAAGCAATTTTCATGATAAAATAAATATTGTGCCGTTGTTGTAAATGCTTAAGAATTAACTTCTATAAGAGATGTAATTAAATAAGAAAAAAATTAATAATTTTAAAAAGTTTACAGAAGTTTATTAAGCATAGAATATAAGTTTTCACCTTTTAAAAGCTTTTTAAAAAATTGAACATTTCGTTATTATTTTATTGTTTATCTAACTGGTTTATGGGAGTTGGTTTGCGCATTTAAAGAGTAAACGATTCACTCCTTAAAACACCACAAGATTTCATAAAAATAATTTTTTCTTGATATGATGATGGAGAAGCTTTCTTTATGCTGTTATCGGCCTAGTCCAGTAATAGGTGAGAAAGCCATTATTGCTTCGCATCCAAAAGTGCGAAGTCGGAGAGCTGGATCCATTGTTTTGACCTTTTTTTTGAGACTTCTGCGATGAACCGGATTTTTGACCAATTTCATACCTTTGTTATGGGTCTCTCAAACCTGAATTGTATTTACTTCCAACTTTTTTTGGGCTTGACCTTTTTTTGAGAACCCGGATTTTTTGAGAACCGAGATTTATGAGATATCGCGGATTTTTTGAGAGACTCCCTGGATTTTTTTGAGAACCCGGGATTTTTTTGAAGAACCCAAATATTTGAGAACCCAAATTTTTTGGAGAACCCAAATGATTTTGAGAACCCAAAATTCTTTTTTGAGAACGCACCAAATTTTTTGAAAGGAACCAAAATTTTATGAGAACCGTTTGATCTAATTTTCCTTTGGCTCAGACTCCTCATGATTTTTTCGGAGTCAATATTTCTTATATCCTCTTGGCTGACCACCTCCTCGAAGAAGGCCGTTGCGAAAATGTGTGCGATAAGCAAGCCGTTCCTTGTACGTGTCTCTATAAATAAAAGTATCACTCCTTTTTTTTCAGTGTGTGTGTCACGTCCCCTGATTTTTGGCAACCTCTAATTTTTAGCAAGCCTCGCATAGAAGGGTTTGCGCTCAACGGTTGCGTATCAGCTAGAGCAGAGTTATGTCATAATAAGCCTGCATTCTCCTAAGAAGACCCTATTTTAACGCCCCCCAAAATATAGGGATATCTCTCTTCGCATCTATACGAGGTCTATTTTAATGCCACGGTATGATTTTTAAAGATGTAATTCCTCTGTTTGATCTTCATTCCGTGGGTCGGATATAGCCCTGATATCTATTGATGTCTTAACTCTCTTTTTTTGCTTTACCTCTCCTATCCCAATATCTTTGCTCGCAAATAGCTTGACAGATACCATGTAATTTTTGGCCCACGTAATTTTTTGTCCTTCATGGGTCAATTTGGCGCCACCGGGTAATATTATTGTCCTTCCTGTTAGGGAAATTAGCGCCTTTTATTGATGTCTCTAAACAACCATTGTTTTATTTCCAATCGATAATTTAAGTGAACTCTCTTGTCGCCCACGCTTGCATGAGATATAACCATGGGTATCAAATTTTTATTGAGTGCCCACGTAACGAATTTTATCCATCACTCGTGGCCAACCCGTCACATATTTCGTAATAATGAGACAATATGAGAACGTAATGAGATATAATGGATCTAACCTCGTATAACTTGGACGCACTCTTATCTCAAAGAGCACACACACCAACAAAACACGAACACACAAACAGAACATCTAGCAACAACAGACAAAGTTAGTGGCAGCACACCCTTCACACACACACACTTCTACTAGCGTATATACAGACCATTCGACTATGACAACCTCATATACACAACATAGTCATATGACACTGAATGAATATATGACCCATAGACAGACTTACACTTTACACTTCTACACACGTACACAGATAACCACACTGGCCAACCCTTTGGTCGTCATAAGGGTCCAATTATTGAGCCCTACGGTAGAGTTTTTGTCCTTCTTGGTTATGGGACTTTAAGACCCTTTTTTTTTGAATGTCTTTAAGCGCGTGTGTCTTGACCGCTAATGATATTTCGGCCTTAACCTTGCCATATAATACTATGTGTCATATTTTTTTGCACCCATACTGCTAACTTCGCAATGAGCTTGGATGGTTCCAAATCACCGTAAAGAGTTCCCTAATTGATAAAAGTTCTACCTTAGTGTCTAATGAGTATCTCACGCACTGAGCACCTGCCAGGTGAGTTAGCAGGTGATGCCAAAGTGAGTGCCAATGAGTGCCAAGTGAGTGCACATAGTTGCAAGTGAGTGCCACATAGTGCCACTGAGTGCCCACTTTTTCAAGCCTTTTCTAGCTGCCCTGAGCCCAAGAATAGCCACTAATATGGAGTGTCTAACCCCTAAGGTTATAAGGTATGAGGATTCGCAGAGTAATGGTTGTTTTACTCAACATAAGAGAGATATAGGCATGCTTCCCTCAGTGAGTATAAGTTCTTATTTCTACTACACTTATGCATCGAGCTATGTCACTTATACAGCACACTATTAACACCTTCACTCGACACTATTATACATCAATCTTATTGTTACATCTGTAGAGAAGACACTCTACACTAGGCGATAAGATACAATATAACATTTTAAGGAGCGCACTCATATATTGACACTACATCAGATACACTTACACTTACGAAGGCACTCTACAGAACACTCGATATCTGGGATGGCCATTCCATAAAAACTTGGAGGATGCAAATCAATTATATGATGATCAAGCATTGAGATTTGCCTCGAGTCATTGCACTCGCTCCTCAGTCCTTTAGATGACTCTCTTATAATGTACTTCAACTTCTGTATACCGCAATTAAACCTAATATTGGAGATATCATAACGCTTAAAGATCTTTAAGATGATCTCAGGACTTTGATGACGTCATCTTGAATACCATCTATTTTGATGATTCATACTCTCTTGTTAGGCTCATTCTCTATTCTTTTTTTTTTGGCTAAGAATCAAGAGAACGAGCGGGGGAGAGTGAATATAATGTCTTGCCGCGCGCTATGTATCTCAGTAAACAGTTCTGCACGCATTTATATAAACCAACTGAGCGCAGATGCGGCCATCTTTGTCGCGCAAAGGTTAATGCAACCCCGTAAAAGCAACCGTTGCCGTTTGTGTTGCGGAGATAACGAAAAATATTATTAGTACAACAGTAGTTGAAAAATCAGGCAATCGTTATGTTTATAATGTAAGTATTTTTAACGCAAAACATTTGCCGACGAACCTAAAAACGGTACTCTTACAGACTATTATTTAAACCGACATATTTTATTACATTATTTTTTACTAATACTTTTTTAAAACATTATACTTTTTAATTTAAAGATTGGTTATATAAGAAGAAAAAAATAATGTCACCGGAGAGGTGGCCCTGCACTATAAGAACGGATATCTCTCATTTTTACGAGACAACTGTACGAGAACATTAGTGATTAAAGGGAACGAGTGAGAGAGTGTGAGCAATAACCTTACACCGAGCAGTAAATCAAGTAGAATCAAGCAATTAGAGGTGGTTACCACTAACACCAAGAGGGGATTAGTTATGCTTTTGTTTTACTGTTTTACTGCTCTTAACTCATGTTTTTACTGCTTTAAACTATGGTTTTTAACTGAGATTTAACTTAGTATGTTTTTTTAGAGCGCGGAGGGAAAAAACTGCGACAGATTCCGGGATTTAAACAATTACAATAACCCTAAAGCAGTAAATCAGTAAATCACACACGCCGTACGCCAGGTCGTTGGAGCAACATAACACCTAGGGGGGATCTCCCCAAGTATGCTTATTTGTTTTTACTGCTTTTTTACTGTCTTTATATACAATGTTCTTAACTGCTTTAAACTCATGTTTTAAAAACGAGTTCCGTGAAGCGGAGAGTGTTTACCGCGTTTAAGGAGCTCAACATAATTCATTAACATTACATACCTTTACATACGCAGCTCCAAAGTGGAGATCGGGTAAAGATATCTATATTAAGAGTCGCTCGCTTAATCCCCTCTCAAACCCGTGTTCCGAAGGCACACGCGAGAGAGCGGAGAGACCCCGCTCTGGCAGAGCAAGGAGGGTAGAGCAGAGGTATGTAGAGAGAGAATTAAACACTCTAATTGAATTTTACTGATTTACTCGCCTCCCTTAAGTGTAGTGGGTGAATGGTTAATGAATATGGTGAGTGAGGAAGTCTAAGTAATATGCATATAAGTTTAAAACAGTAAAAGCAATGAAGTTAAAGCGTAAAACTCAATAGAAGTTAAAAGACAGATAAGCAGTACACGCAAGCTAATGCTCAGTAATACTAATCCACCGATAAGGTGTTAAAGTAACTCACCTGCTTAAATTGATTTACTGCAATTGTTCTAGCCTTTAACGATTGTAATTTCCATGAATTTGAGAAGTTATAAGCAGTTTATAACGTAAAAAGCCTCCAAGTTAAAAAGAATCAAGAGATAAAACATGAGGTTAAAGGCAGAATAAAATGAAGTTTAAAGCAAGGTGAAAACATGTAAAACAAAGCATACTATACATTTCCGCCTCTTGGATGTTTTAGTAACACCTCTATTGATTTACTGATTTACTGCTTTAAGGAATAATGTAAATTGTTAATGTTTTTAATAAAATTTCGTACAAGAGTTGTAGATATATGTATTATTATTACTGGCAACTCTGGTGTTTGGTCTCTTCTTCTATCATACCATATTTTTAAATTAAAAATGATTCAGCCTAAAAAGCATTTAAGTAAAAATAATTTAGATAAATATATAATTTGTGTAAAATAATAGGTCTGTAATGAGTTTACAGTTTAGGTTCGCGAAAAATGTATTTTTAATAAAAAAATTGTTTATAAGAATAATCGAATAAATTATATGTTTCATACATAGTTATATTAATTTATTTTATTTCTCTTCATTCGCGCGGTCGGTATTGCAATTAGACTGGTGGTGCCGAGGCCTCCATCTCTTTGCGCGGATGGCGCATTCTGCGCCGTGTAATTGGCAGTTATCGATCTAGTGTGGAATGACTCATTATATATTTATACTTCTGGTTAATTATGAGGATCGTAGGTAGAGATGAGTCCATCAATTACCGTATGAATATAAATAGATGGTATCAAAAGATGACGTCAATCAAAGATGAGTCATCTAATAGATGAATCATAATATATGGTGTGTTATACAAAGATGAAGTCATTAAAGATTGAGTCATCAAATTAGCCAATAAAGGAGCATCGATGGTGAAGGCTATCATGCTGAGTCCCATCAAAACCATTGATTGCATCAAAGTTGAGGCATGCAAGACTATAGATTGTAGATGAGTGTAGAGGTAAAGTGTATCTGTGTGGTGTAAGTGTATACTGGTTTAATGTAAGTGTCTATCGGCTAGTGTAAGTGCTTATAAGTGTCACTAGTGTGTATAAGTGTCATAGAGAGTGTGATGTGTGTTACTAAGGTGATCATAGTGTGCACTCACATGTGTTTGTAATACAACCGCACTGGAACCGTGCGAGAGTAGGAAGCATCCTTATGGCATGTAAATGTAGATTATAACTACGCATTCGGAGGATCTCACTCATACTTATAAACCTTAGGGAGATAGACACCCCATGGGATTAGGGCTATTCGGGCTCATGGTGCTATGGCTAGAAAAAGAGAGCTGGTGAAAAAAAGTGGCACTACTCACATGATTGCACTATGTGGCACTCACTTGGCTTATTCTATTCCGTTTGTTGTCTCTCTTACTTTCTATCTTAGGTCATCTCTCTTATATTCGGCACTCACCTTGGTCACTCTCTATTTCTCCCTGTGCACTCACCTGGCCCTACTCTCATTCTTACATACTCATCCACGAACACTAAATAGAACATCATCTTTCCATGATACTTCTTACGGTGATGTCGGAAACCATCCAAAGTCTCTATCAGTTAGCGTGGTCAAAATTGACCCATAGCATATGGCAAGGTTAAGGCCGAAATATCCATGGTCACACACACCGCGTTAAGACATTCAAATATAAGGGCTAAGTCCCCTAAAGGAAGGACAAAAATGTACCCCGTGGGTCAATAATTGTAGCCCTCCATGGATCCGTAACAAAAGTGGTTGGACAGTGTGTTTGTAAACGTGTGTATACGTGTAAATGTAAGTGTCTATGGGTAAATGTAAGTGTCATAGTGAATGTGGTTACTATTTATATGTATAGTGCAAGTGTCTATGGACGAGTGTAAGTGTGTGTGTGCATGTGTGTGTGTGTTAAATAATGTTTGTGTGTGTGTTTGTGGTTGTGTGTTGTATGGTTGTTGGCGAGTTCAAGTTAGGATAGTCCCATACATACGTTCAAGTTAGGCACGAAATATGGGTTGGCCACGAGTGGGGAAAAAATTAGCGTGGGCCAAAAAATGAATCCCGCATAGGTAATATGGGCATATGAGATCAAGGCCTAATATATTCATGTGTGACACAAATCAAGGTTAAGGACATCAAAAAAGGTCTATATGTCTCCCTAAACGGCAAGCGACAGATTATATAACGCGTGGGTCGCGAGAAATTTGTATCCACATGAAGGACAAAAAATTACCGTGGGCCAAATTGGACCCATGGTATTGCTCTTCGTCCAAGCTTTGTTGGAGCAAAGGGGAAGGGCAAAGAGGGGTAGACACCCTAGGGCTATTAAGACCCGCTAATTGTGAATGATCAGAGGATAAGTGGTACTCCCTTGTTAGAGGCAGGAAGGAGGTCTGGACCATGACTGCCAGGATAAAATTAGGGGGCAGTAAAATTTAAGGGGTACAATACGTACAACGTTGCTCTAGAACCGTTTGGCACAACCCTTCTTCGAAGGGTTTGCGAAAAAATTAGGGTTGCCAAAAAAATCAGGGTTGCCGAAAAAAATTAGGTCTTAGGGTGGGACACGTTACGACGTTTATTAGCCTTTACGTCAACCGTTGGCGTCACCCCTTCTTCGAAGGGTTGCAAAATTTAGGGTTGCTTGCCGAAAAAATTAGGGTTGGCCAAAAAAATAGGGTTGTCTCAAAATATTAGGGTTCTCTAAAATAATTGGGGTTCTCAAAATATATTTGGGAAAATTCAAAAATATTTTGGGTTCTATATCAAAAAATTTGGATTCTCAAAAAATTTGGGTTTCTCAAATTTCTCTGGTTCTACAAAATAAATCTCGAGTTTCTCTCTCAAAAAATCTCTGGTTCTCAATAAATCCGGGTTTCAAAAATCTCTCTGAGGGTTCCAAAAAAGGTTCAAAGCCCAAAAAAGTTAAGGTTATAAAAGATTTCAGGTTGCCTCAAAAAAGGTAAGGTCAAAAGGTCGCGGTCCAAAATAGGTCAAAAAGGTTAACGCGGTACACTTTGGCGATGCATATCTATGGCTTCTCACTACTACTCCTGAGATAAACAGCACACCATATGATCAGATTTTCTATCCTTTATAACTATAATATTACTTAATATATTTATTTATGAATTTTGATGCTTTTGAGTATAATTTCTGTTAAGGTTTCCTTAAGGAAACATTAAACCAAGTGTAACAATAAACATTAAAATAAACGAAATGTTCAATTTTTTTAAAAACATCAAAAGTGATAAAAATAAGAGTCATTATAATTTTAAACTTCTTTAAACTTTTTAAATTATTAATTTTAATTTATTTTATTTTTGCTTAATAGTTCAATTACACGACATTTATTTTATCAAAAAATTTTTTAATAAATTACATAATATAATAATTTATTCCTTGAAAATGTTCAAAGTGTTCGGACGAAATCTTTTTTATAATGTTCAGTAGCTTTAGATCAATTGTTATATTTTTTAAGAAAATACAAAGTGGATTGGCTTCTTCTCAATTACCTGGCAATTTCAGAAGGCTTGAAAAAGCATCAAAATCTTACATTATTATTATTATTATTATTATTATTATTATTATTATTATTATTATTATTATTATTATTATTATTATTATTATTATTATTATTATTATTATTATTATTATTCTTAATTATTATTATTATTAAACAGCTATTTTTTTTTCAGCGGAACCTTTTTCGAAAGTGGAAAAACTCTTTAAAAGAAGTCATCACTTCAGACTTTTCTTAATCACATGGTTGCTTGGATGTCTTATAATTATCAGTATTTATAGATCAAAATTACTCTCCATGATGACAGCTCCCTGGGCCTCGGTTCCTTTCAGAAACCTAAGAGAAATGGCTGACCAAGACCACCTTCCTTTCGTTGCACCAGAGTATACTTATCTACACCAAACATTAGAGGTTCATCTCTCTCTCTCTCGTCTCTCTCTCTCTCGTCTCCTCTCTCTCTCTCTCTCTCGTCCTCTCTCTCTCTCTCTCTCTTACTCTTTACTATATTCATATATATCTATATACTATATATATATATTATATATACTATATATATATATATGAATTATATCAATACATTAATCTTTATATATATGTGCTAAAATCTCTTATTTCTTTAGGCGCTCCCTTTATTAACTACATCTGTACTCCCTTGTAATAACCGGAAATAGGTATATAGCCTTAACTGCAATCGGCTCAATCTATCAAGCAGGTCCATTCTGGTGAGTTACACCTCTTGATGATGAATTATTTCTTAAGTGATATTTGCGAGTGTGATGAAATCTCGAAACGTCCCCGGATAGTGAACTAGTGTCCCTAGTGATTGATGCATCATCTTTTGGAATATAAATGATTAATGATTCTAATACAATGTGATAGTCTCTCCTGATAGCCGAAGATTGACGAATTGACTTCTTCCCTAGCGGGTATCCTGATTCTGTTCTGGTGGAAAACACGAATACAGGTCTTTATCCTTTTTTTCCTTACTAATTTCTGGTGTCCAAAAAATGCAGGTTTTAGAAAGACTTACTCAAAGCTGGTAACTATAATGAGTTTTTCATATCGTTCTTCGCTTTGGAAGGTCTGTACGATTATTCTGTAGCGCTCTAGTTGGTCAAGCATATCTTGGGTAATCCGGGAGGAAAACGTAAGGTATACGAAAATTGAGGAAGGAAGTTCCGTACTTTTGGTTGGAATTTACATGAAAGAGGGTAAGGTGTAGTTTATTGCTTCCTAGTTATTCCTTCAAGTGAAATACAGAATAATCATAGATTTTTTATCCTCCTCCTACCGTACATCAAAAATTCTCTTTTTTTTGACAATAACCTCGTTATTTGGAATAATAATTGCTAGATAGATAGGGTTTAAGATAATTCTCAAATACATTTTCTAATTTTTGCGTCTGAAGAATCACTCAAATGTATCACAGTATTACTCAGTTTTATCTAAAATTTCTGGAACTTCTGTGAGTAAATATTAACAATTATATTCTGACAAATATATCAATTGACCAAAGTCCTCCCTCCTTCAATGGATAGGAAGGCTACCATGGAAGAGAATCATTCCCTTAACGTAGCGTGATTATGTAGTAAGATGTCTCATATGTTGCCGAAGTCTAAATCTGGATATGTGGATTCTGCGGTAATTATTTAAGATGGGAGACTTCAGTATCGCATGTGTGGTTATCCAGGCCTACCGTAATGACCCTTTGGCAGACATAGTTCACTAAAAATTGCTTTCCTTTAATTTATGTGAAATTTTCATGTAAAGGATATTTGTTTACAATAGTGAATGTCATATTTTCTGTTTCCTCGTCAATTTCTTACAATTTATTTTGACCATTCAAGAGCTGCTGATCATCTCTCTCTCCTCAGTCTCCTCTTCTCTCTCTCTCTTCCGCTGCGCGTCTCCCGCCCGCTGCGCCCTCGGTTTGCCCTTTTGTGTGTTCCTTTCGCTCTATCGTGGACTGCTTGCCCAATCCCTGGTTCCTTTGTGTTTCTTTTCTTCTTCTGCCTGTCTACCTATGCCCACACACTCTTATATAGCTTTCACGGAGGCGCCCCTTCTTCCCATCCCTGCCCTCCCAGCTTCGCCCGTCCAGTCCGCTCCGATCGGCTCGCGCCGCCACTCCCCTCTCTCCCGCTCCTTTTTTCTTCCCTGTTCCCCCCTCTCGTCCACTTTTTCCTCTCTAATAGCCTCTCGGCGTTTTTGCCTGAATCCCCCATATTCTCTAGTTTTCCGTGTCATTTCCCGCGGCGCTGGCCCCGCTTTTCCCCTCGACTTTCCGCCACTCCCTCCACAACTCCATTTTCCTTCTTCTCTCACCCTGGTCGCCTCCGCCACATTCGCGTCGTAGGCTTTTCTGCCCCCCGTGCCCTTTCCCCGTCTGCTGCCCGGGGCGGCCCACCGCTTTTTTCCTTCCTCCCTGCCTTGCTCGCCGTTTCCGGCCCTTTGCCTCTCGTATTTTTTTATTTTTTTTTTTTTTTCCCTTTGCTTTCGTTTTTTCTTTTCCTCTGGCTCCGAATTCCCCTTCTGCCCTCCCCCGCGCCGCGCCCTCCTCTTCCCTCCGTTAGCTCCGTTCCTGCCCCGCTCGCCCCTCCCCTTGCCTTGTCCCCCTCCTCTTTCCGCCCCCCACCCTCCTTTTCCTGTACACCCCGCCTGCCCCCCTTGCCTCTTTTTAGGTCCCCTCCGTGCCCCGGCCTTGCATCCCCTCGTTTTTTCCGACTATGGTTCCTCCGCTATAGTCCTTCATTTCTCGCTGCTCTAATCTGTCTGCCCCCGCTTTTTCCGCGTCGGCGCTCCCCCTTTTCTTTCCTGTCTGTTCTTTAAAGAACCCTCCCCTTTGGTCTTTGTCTTCCAGCCTCCGTCCTCCCCAGTCTTGCCTCTTTTCTTCCCGCCCCCTCTCTCCGCTCCCCCCCGTCCATCCCCTCCCGTCCCCCGCCCCCCTCCTTCTTTCTTTCCCCCTTTCTTCTTTCTTCCGCCTCGTCTTATCCGCTCTTGTCCTCTCCTTCTGTTCCCGCTCTTCCTTCCTCCCCTCGTCCCTCTCTTACTTCCTTATTCTTCTATCACTCCCCGCCCTACCTTCCTCTTTTTTCGCCACACCCATCATGTTCCGCGCTGCTTCACCCCCCGCGGTGGCCCCCGCCGGCTCTCTCTTTCCTGCGGCTATTTTAAAACTGCCCTTCTCCCCTCCTAGCTTGTTGCCTCCTCTGCCTCTCCACGCCGGTTTCCGCTTCCGTTGCCGCTGGCCCCTTCGCCGCTCTTTCCTCCGTTTTTCCCCTGGCCTCTTCTTCCTCCGCCTTTTCCCCGTGGAGTCGCGCCTCTCTCTTATCATTTGGCAGTGTGTGTTGTGTACCTGCCATACCCCGCCCTCCTATTCTTTCCCTTTCGCCTCTCTCTCATATCAATCTCAATCCCTTCACATTTCTATCCATATTGAGGTACTTGTCCATACAATCTTCATATCTCTTTTTCTGCTTCGCTCTCTCAATACTTCTCATCAAATAAATATCAAATCACGTCTTCACATCATCAGTCTTCATTTACGATATTTTAAATTTAATCGTCATCTTCATCCTTTTAAGAACAAATATTCCATCTCTTTATCTCTGTCTCTATCTCATCAGGTCAGTCACGCGGCGCCTCCCGATCACCGTTATTCCCCTTCCTCGGCCTCACTACATTCCGTTTCAAATTATTCTCTGTTATTATTTTCGTCTCTTTTATTCTCAACATCTTACACGTAACCTTTGCATCACTCATTCTAACAATTTTATCTCTACATTCCGTTTCAAATTATTCTCTGTTATTATTTTCGTCTCTTTTATTCTCCCTCTCTCCCTCTCTCCTCTCTGCGCTCTCTCTCTCATTCGATCTACACTCCTTTCCCGTCGTCCGCCTTCTTTTCTCCTCCCGCGCCTGTGCCCTCCGCGCTGCCCGCCCCCGTCTCCCCTTCTCTCGGCTCCCTTCCTGCCCCCTCCTCTCCGCTCTTCCCTTTGCGCCCCCCCGGCCTCTTTTTTCCTGCTGCCCCTCGCCTTCTTTTACATCGCCCCTGCTTCTCCCCTTTTTTTGTTTCCCTTTTCTTAAGTTAACCGAGGTCCGCTGTCCTCTTTTCCTTCCTTTGCCAAACCCGCCTTCTCAAACTTCCTCTTTCCTCCCTCCCTTTCTCCCGCTCGCTCGTTTCCCTCCAGCACCTCTCGTGCTCCGCCGCGCCGCCCGCGGCTCGGCGCTCGCGCCTGCCGTGCTCTCGAAGCTCCCGCCCGCTCAATGCTTCTCGCGGTCTCTCTCTCGATTCTCATCGTCTCTCTCTCTATACTCATTGTCATCTACTCTCTCTCATCTCTCTCATCTCTCGTCTCTCGTTCATATAAAAGCGGCTTTGCTTTCGTCTTACCTCCACGCTTTCTACCCTTTGTCTTCGCCTATCATGTCAATCATAGTCCAAATATACAAGCATTTAACCTTTACTTATGTATGACTATTACAATATTAAATCTATCCATCACCCCCCAATACTCCTAATAATACAATATAAATTAAAGCTAAAATACAAGCTGAAAAATATCGTACATTTCTCTATTAATAACTTAAAGAGTCGAATTTTATTAATAATTTACACGAGTATTCACCCTATATCCCCATTACCCTACTTCCATATTTATATTCGAATATCTCGCATTGGTTTATTTCAATTGTCATAAAACCACAATACTATCAACCAAAGGCCTATGATTGAATTGTTATATCTCATTTTCCATAACATTTAGATACGCAACTATACGTTTTCTGACCTACAAGAAAATTCTACATTACCATTTTTTTTGTCATCCGGATTTTGTCTTGAATTCGGAAGACACTAAATCCGAAATCTCACACCAAACACTGCAAGTTTCAATCTTCTCAATATTCTTTTGCTCTATTCTTATCAGTTGTTACATATTATAATCGCCCTTATCTTGATTCACATCACATCTGGAATTTTGACATAAAATTTGTTCGTATAATAAAACCAAAACTCCACAAAGTTTTGTTTGATCTTGTCCCAAACCTGCAGATTTATACATTTCAAACTGTCTAGAAAAGTCAGGCGGCGGATTTCTGCCAGATCAGGATTGTCTTTAGAACCCTGCTAGTTAGTTGCGTGAAATTTTTTTTGTGAAATATTGCTAAATATTTGCAAACACAGAGATAATTTAAGATTTGGAAACATTCATAAGCACAAGAAGAGGTAGACGAATGCACTAAATGTGAGATGTAGTAATTTTTGTATTATAAATTCTCTATTGTTTTATATGCTGATATATAACCAGGATTGCTGAGCATATTTTATGATTTTCAGTTGGTCACATAAAAATAAAATATTGACATTTTTTCATTAAAAATAAATGTATACGCGTCATTATTTACCCTCAATACACATTCACCCTCACAAATTATAACAAAATATAACCAGATATATCTTACTATTCATAACACCACTCAATACAAATTTACCCGTCACAATTTACTTATCTTTTTTTGTCAGTTATAGTCTTTGTTTATTTATATTATTTTTACCATAATTATAAATCACCCTCCCTATTAGTACCCTAGTCATTAAAGTGTTCAATCGGGCCACCACTAAACTACTGCCACTTCTCATTAATTCTTCTTACCACTTGATACTAAAAAAACCACCTCCTCCCGTGTTAAAATCTGCCAATATTTAAGAAGTTACCAAGCCTAAACCCTTATTCATTAGAGTTTAGCTTGACAAAATTCAGGTGCACAAAAATTCTATAACCTTTTAACAGGAGTTTCTAAAGTAATCATACTGAAAAATGTACTTCAAAAAAATTTACAGAAATACGGCGTTAATTTTATTACGTTTTAGAATTGCAAGAATCTGTTATCCACAACAATAAATTCATCAATTTCCTATTAAATACCATACAGAGTTGTCTCTGATTTATACCCAATTCCATTTAACATCTAATACTGAATTAATTCTATATCTGTGGTCATATAAATACTGTATAATAATGAATATTTCCATTAAAACTAACTGTCAATCTATATCAAGACACCTGGAAACTATATAATCAAACCTCGTTATCTTTATCGCTTTTCTTTTTTTGTAATTTTCTGCAATATTATCATAATTTATGTAATATATACATTAAATTATACTCATCAATTATTATTATTCTTCTCAATTTATATATTACATATAAAAACAACTATTCCGATTTTAAAACACCCTATATTTATGAATTGATTTTTAAGAAATTATACAATAAATTGAATTTCAATATGTAATATAGAAAATTTATTAAATAAAAGAAGCCGGACCCTAAAAAAACAAACATACAAGGCAGTCTGGATAGGTGGTTGAATGCATAAATTTTAAATTTTATGGGTGAATGTGAAAATTCTTAAATAGAAGAAATACCATTGATTATTAAGAAAAGAAGAAAATGTGTTTAAAAAAATGGATTGTTTTAAAATATGAGGAGCAACAAAATTTTCTTTGACTTCGATGTAATATTTCCTTCATAAATACTCACAAAGTTAACAGCTAAAAACAGGTTACGGACATTATCTTTCCTGAAAATTTTTCAACGCTCATTTGAATATATTATTTATTATGTTGATGAAAGAGAGCCTGTTCGTTTAATTCCTCTCAAATTAAAGTAATACTAGTGATTTACAGGGTTTAAATTCCTTGCACTTTACCTGAAATTACTTCATCTCTCTAAGATGCAAGTTTACTCTCTTTGAGGTAAAAGAACCCAAAATGTTTAGTTACCTTTTGGGAAAATAATTAGCATTTATTTTCGCATACAAATATAATTTCATCATATTCCCACATACAATTTGAGTGTTTTGTTTGCATATTGCAATCCCTCTTAGGGATTAAAAAATAGACAGAATTGCAAAATATTACAAAAATAACAAGCTTGTAAGACAAAAATGTCTGTTGAAATTTTCGGAATTATAGATTGGAACCTGTGTTTAGCAGAGTTTTTATTAAGTAATGCTCCAGACCTCTTTTACTATCAAGACAAGATTTATGTTGTACTCTCAGAGAAATGTTTTACAAAATTAATCTCTATTATCTTCTTCAAGTATTATCTTCTGTCAAACCTTTTTTACTTGTTTAGATCTTTGGTGGGCTTTTTCTCGTTTATCTTTTTTATTACCTATCGTTTTCCATTATATTTGTAAAATAGTTTCTTAATAAAACTAAGAAAATATAACTTTCATAAAGAACCCGTTACATCTACAATCTGTAATTTGTGTGACTTTAATACAATACTTTCCTTCCTCTTGTATTTCTTATTATATTATATTTTATAATATTTCCCTCAGGTCTTATCACTTATAATTTACATAATTCAAACATATCTCCTATTTTCTCTTTTACATATCCCATACCGTTTTAATATATATTACCCCTGCTTAAATTTAAGAAATTAACCCCCAAAATAATATCTAAATGTTGCGAACAAATTATTTAGGGTAAAATGAATCGTACTTCTTTTAAAGAGTTCTAAAATATTTATCGCCTGTTGTGAAATGTTGTTACAACTATATTTTATACGAAAAAAAGCGATTAAAACCTTAGACAGAATTTAAAAAATTTAATTTATTAATTTATAAACCAGGCTAGTTTCTCACATATTAATTGAATATCCATCATTCTACATTTACATTAAATTTTTAGCCAACTCTTCATATATATATAAAAAGATACGAAAATATATTTCCTTGAAATTACTATATAATTAGCTTATATGGAATACTTATTGGTATTTAATATACAGTCAAATAGATTCGAGTTTATTTACGTGAACAATTTATATTCCGCCTTATTTGCTCGTATTGAACAATAACGTGTAATTTTCAATTATTGGGCATTGAAACATCACAGAATTCATTCAAAAATATGATGCGATGTATTATGCGATATTTAATAATTATGATTACTCCCGTTAATTGTTTAGTCTTGAAATATACCATTTATAACGTTTCTATATATAATTAAAATGAGATATTTATATTTATGTTTTATTTTGAAATTTTTAAAATCGTTTATCACCTATATTAATATACGCATTAGAAGTATATTTTACTTGTCGTGATGAAAATATGTATAAACTATACTAAAAAGTACGCTTTATTCTGTGATATGGTAGTTTAACATCATATACAAATTTAGAACCTTTTTAAAAAGTACGTGTATTTTTCCTAAAATTGTGTACAATAGATATTTTGAAAATTTGAGATTTTTTTTTTATTTTTAAAGATCAATGTGATTTCTTCAAACATATACAAAAGAGAATGATATTATTATTCATAACTTGTGGTATTAGTTTAGAGCTTATTTAGATAAACAAGTAATTAATCTTGTGATATTACATTTTATAATTATAATGTACAAGAATGAAGAATTATAAAAAGATTAAGAGACATAAAAAGCACTATTATTTTCTGTGAATTATAAATTAAAAATCGTCTTTGATACTTTCTTTTTTGAGTCCAAATAAATTAGAAAGCTATTTTTGCTATATCTTCGAATATTGTTTCGAAAGAATAAAAACGCATATTACTATCTTTTTCGTTTTATAATTCCATTAAGTAACCCAGATGATCTTTTCGATTAAGATTAGATGAAACCTGTTTTAATAAAAAACAATATAGATTTAATTCACCTCGAGCTTATTTCTACAATCGGTTATAATTTTTTTTTTTGAATAATTTGACCACTTGTCATTATAATCAATTGCATAAATTATGTAGAAAATTCTTGAGTATGGGACTCATTAAAAAAGAATCCGATTAACATCTTGTTAATTGATTGTCCTCATATTGTACCTACTGCTGAAGAATATTTATATAAAAAAAATATCTTGGAAGCAGAAAGTTAACGCCTTTGCGACCAAAAATTTTCTTAAAACAAAAAAAATCAATGGACAAGTCAAATTGAAATTAAATGTTAAAATATTTCATAATTTAACAAACAAATTTTAATGGAAACTAATGAGAAAATATTTTTTAGAAGACAAATGGAAATATATTATAAATTATTAAAAGTCTCAAACCAAAAAGTTATATCGTAATAAACACTTTAAAATAAATACCCATTGAATAATCACAGCCATTATTAATTATGACCAATCACCAACACGGTGGGTTCATTTTTAGCAGTATTATCGTTAAACAAGAGACAAACACTAAAAACATCCTAACTCTGTTAATATCTAACATTTCGTCTTCTTTCTGCTTTTTGAAAAGCCTATTTCCTCACAGACATTGCCATTGAGCAGGAAAGTTTAAGTTTATGTTGTGATTTCTTTCTCCGTATTGCTTTTCTATAGCATTTTTTGCCTTATCATAAAAATACAGTTCTAACTGACTGTTTTACTTAAGTTATTAAGACAAAAATCTGCATTCATTATTGTTTTAAGAATTTACCCCCCAGATTCTTTCAATATATTGCGTTTGACGAGCCTGATCAGAACTAATGATTATAAAAATCTGCAAAAGCCTAATAAATAATCTAATTTTATATGCGGCTAAAAAAATTCTGAAAAATTTAAGCATTGGCCACTAAAAAAAATCGTAAAAATGCTTTAAAAAAATAGAAAACATCTAATCTATAAAAAATCAAAAAAATTTACATAGGGGTATGGTATGAAAAAAACGAAAATAGCATTCAATTGCAAACATTTTAGAGATAAGTATATATAATTGTTTGTATATAGTGACTATAAAAACAGAACATATTTTCCATACTAATTGAAATATTGGCCCTAGTCATGTCGTATTAATATTAAAGAAAGATCAAATATTGACACATATCAGTTGGTGAAATCATCAGAAAACCTCATTTTTTCCTCTGCTGAACTGAAGTTTTCTTTAAAATATTGCATTTCAATGAAAAACTACAAGAAAAAAATTAACTTAATAAAAAAATTTCATTAAAAACTCAATTATCTAAAGAAATTACCAAATAATTTTCAGAATTAACTTTATAACCAATTGTAGATTGAAATTAGTTTTAGTACTCAACTAAACTAATTTTTCTACCTATATTCTCTTATACTAAAAAAGTTCTATTATTTAATTTAATGTGTGATTACACATTTTTATAAGTTGCAAATATATCAATGCCCCCTTTGATTGCAACAGTCATTAAACTCACCTTCTTTCTTCAATCGCTCTGTCCTGTCCCCGTAATTGTTACGCAAGTTAAATATTATTTGAAATTTTTATTAAAAACAGTTTTCACTACTAATGAAATATTTTGGGTATTTTATATTTAAATAATACAAAATTAATTGAAAAACTTCATTTAAAAAACCCGTCGCCAAAAGTTTAAGAACACCTAAATACATAATTACCAACTTCGTAGCGTTTCTCTGACTTTTTTTGAAATATGCAATGCTCCAATAATGAAACAATTATATTAATTTTTCTAAAATTTGAAGTGTTGACATTGAAAAAGAATACCGTTTCTGCTGTAAGAACTCTAGAATTTTAAGTCAAATTACCAAGATCACATTGTTAATCCAACCAAGTTGTTTTGCAAATCTTACCATTCTAGGAATATAACAATCGTACACTTTTAAGTGAGTTCTAACTTAATTTGTAATGTTGAAATATTTAAAAGTGAAAAAAGCGAAATTTATAATTGTTAACAATACTTTTTTTATTGAAATAGAACAGCGATTTTTCACAAATAATGTTTTGTAGAAATATTGTTAAATCTCGTTTTAGTTTCATATTCATACTAAAAATCTATATACAAAATATCTGAAATTAATCCATAGTAATCGAAACTCTAAAACAAACCGTCAATTATTAAGAACACACTCAAATACTTAAACACATTCCCGTGCGTTTTCCTCTGCTTTCTATGTTCTGATATTTTACTGCGATTTCCATCGAAATGGAAAACCATATATTTTATTTTAAAATTCCGCTAAAAATCTCCGTTTTGTAAACACAAACTACAATTATATAGAAATATACCAAAATAATTCTAATTCAACATCCCGATGATAATTTTTCTAGGAACAAAATCCGTACTTTATAATGGAAACGTTCTAAACTTTCTCTAAAAATGTTTGCAACCATTAATTGTTTTTTCTACAGACTAAACCAGCGTATGTTAGAAGTTAAACAATTTCGTAATTACTTTTTCATTTAAATATACAGGTGTGACACCAAATCAAGTTTCCCACAAATTTTGCCACTATAATCATATTGGTACCATTTATTTAAAATAAAGAACAAATAAACTGGAAATCTCTATTTAAACACAAATCGTTTACGTCAGAGTTAGGACCACTTCCTTGAACTCAATAGTAACAAAATATCCGTTTCCCTAACCGTTCGTCTTTTTGAGGATGCCTCGTATTCTATATGAAAAATTATTAGCATCATTTATTATAGAAAAAATTATTTTTTTTCCTTCAATTGTCCTTAACCAAATACCCATATATACCCCTTTATTTATAAGAAATAATACCACGTAGAATAAATTTTCAAAATGTTGAAAAATTAATTATTTTAAAAACAAATTAACTTAATATTTAAGAGTTATTATAAAATTTTTGCAATGTGTGAAAATTTAAAGACAAGAAGCTAATTTTAGGTATCGAGTTAAATATTTTCTCCTCCATTAAAACAGTAGAGTTTCAATTCAACTAATGGAAATTATTACTTAGCGTATATTAGTGAAGAACAAATATTGAAAATCTATATTTCGCTTCTTTTTTTCACTAAATTGTAAAATTCAATTGGCATTGCTCAATGACAAAAACTCTTGTCTTTATTATTTATATAAACATCCTTTAAAAAACTCTGCTTGATATCAACCAAAACCTTCGCTTTTCTGACTTTTTTGAAATTTGGCATTTCAATGAAACACATTATTTATTTTTTCACAATGCCATAACCGAAACCCTACGTTTAACAACTAGCAAATTTTTATTAAGAGATTGTATCCATATCAGTTCAAATAAATATTTTAATATTTGTTTTTACAAAAATTTTATTTGTAAATTGCCAAGATAAACTACCAAAAATCGTTATTCCTTTAGCTTATAAAATAGTTTAATTCTTCCCCGATAATTTTTAACTATCTTTTTACATTATATACCTACTTATCTTCCATAAGTGGATTAAATGCAAAATCTAAGGTAGAGAATACCAGCGAAATTTTAGAAGTTAAAAATTTTTTATTTTCAAAACAGTTTTTCATAATGATTGAAATTAGTTTATGTAATATAAGAATTTTATAATTTTAACTTTAGATTCTAGTACTTGAACTCTCCACAAATCATATACAAACTCTCTAATTTATTTCTAACTGTTAAGTCGTTCCATCTGTTATTTATCTCTAATGGTAATTCTATTTTATCAACAAAACCCTTCCTCGCCTCGAGGCAGGTTAAAAAGATTGCTTTTTTCAGCTTTTCTGTACTCATAGTCTTTTTTAAAATTGTATTTTTCAATTTCTATATCACCATTCCTCATTTTTTGATATAACTTTGCAATTAAAATAGATTTCCCTGCTCCTTTTATAGACACAAAAATATATCTCGTCAAAAATTGTAGGACATGGCTCGCCATCAAAATTTTCTAAATCGTCTGAAATTTAAGGAAAAAAATCGTACCTCTTTTATTACTGATTCAAGTTAACTCCTTAACAAATTTCCCATGTTACACTTGTGTAAACAAGTTTCTAAGAAAAAGACTCGTAATATATTAGAAGTGTAAATTTTACTTTTATTTTTTAAACCACATAAGACATTTTACAGTCGTGCTTATTGCACTTACTTTTACATCTCTAGATTAAATATTCTCGTCGTATTACTAATAAAACAATTTTATATTATTTGAAAACTTTTCCAATTCCCTATTCATACAAGCTTTTAATTGAACCTACAATAAAACTATTAACAAATTTGCCTTTTCTGGCTTTTTATAAAATTGTCTCCATTTTCAAATTGAGTAACTCAAACCCACTCGATCATTTTTTTACAAAATGCCTAAACAGATATGCACGTACTTATAATCGAAAAATCTCATAATTTTACCAGATATTAGCCGACTAATTCTATTTCTCATTTATACAAAATATGTTATGAATCATATACGAAAAATCGTACTTTTAAGAGTTCTAAATTTGAATTGTTTTAACTAAATTTTTATAGTAAATTATGACTGATAATTATATTATCAAGTTAATAAATGTTTTTATATCGGTAAAGACAGGGAATTACCACTTAAAATTGATATATATTTGGTATTATATATATTCAAACAAATATTTTTGAAGAGATTTTCATTTATAACAACAGGGTCACTTTGGAAGTAAACAATTTAAAGATACAACCATGAGTACATAGTATTTAAACATAATTTCGTCTTTTCTATGCTTTTCTGAAAACTCGATTTCTTTGCAAAAATAATCAAAACATCTCATACCTTTTTTTCAAATATTGCTACCTAACAAATCCTCGGCGGCTTTACCCACAATCTTAATCTTTAAGAACTAATTAATCCTCAAATAATCCGTTTAACACATCAATGTCTTGAATAAATTTTGGAAGAATATTTTGTATACAAGCAAATCTTTTTACAAAAGATAATTCGTTTTAAGCTCTATTATTATGAAAATATACTAAAATATATAAGACGATTAGTTTAATCATTCTAAAAATTATGCTCGAAATATGTCAAGAAGAAATAAAAAAGAGAAAAAGCGAAAGAGAGTAGATAACCATGTGTTCAATTTTAGTTTTATTCCTCCTGATGCGGTATATCACAGAACAGAAATTGTTCTATTTTTAAATTCATTCTACTTCTTATATCCTAATGAAATATTTTTGTGTTACATATTGATACAAAATTATGAATAATTCATTTATTTCTTCCTTTAACGGTATTTAAATTCAATTTATCTGAGCAATTTGCATAACAAAATGGTTTAAACCCCTAATATTCTTTAATATTTAGGCTTTATTCGAACTGTATTCTTAAAAGATTCTTTTTAGTATCTCATTATCTGTTACAATAAAACCACATTCCTTCCAGTAAAAACGTCGCTTTAAAAGTTACGATTTTTTCCTCACACAATTTCAACATTATGAAATTATTTGTGAACAAAGCTAAAACTACAATTCTGAACAATTACAAGCTCAATTCTATTTCGAAAAATATATTTATACGTGTATAATATTTTTCTGAAATGCAATTTCAAAAAGATAAAAAGTAATAACATTATGTATTTTATTTTTTTTAATAGTTTTTATTCTTTTTCATCGGTGTTCTTTAGTTAAAAAAAACGTTGACGTTTTTTCAATTAATAGTATAAAAAGACAATCATCCTCTTTCAATAATATTGTTCCTTTTTATCCACATCACTTTCTTACTATAAATATTATCCGCACACTATATTTTCTTCTCTGATTCTCATTTTGTGATAATACCTTTGTTTTTTAGAATAAAAAAATTCCTTAATTAATTTCTCACTTTTTCACAGCTTTTTTTTATTTCTTAAAGATTTTCCAACACTATACAAATATCACCTTTATTAAATCCTGTAATTGTGCTAACATAACTCTTATAAAAATATACAGTACTGTCTCGATTTCCTCAAAAAAAATTCACAATTTTATAGAGAATTATCTCTGACAAATTTATTTATTTTTCTGCCCATAATTTGTATCCTCTTGTGAAAAATATTGGCTACCCTTTTTACAGAGGTTTTCTAAAACTGTGTTAATTTTTGTTGAAACATTTTTGTAGAAAGAGACTATAATTAATTAAGAAATAGGTATATAATGTAAATGTTATTAATATCACAGGCCTTTCGACACAAATCTTAAGTCAAATTTATCATTAACAAAAAAGCATAGAAAAACAAGTATAAACGTAATTTCATTAGCCTTTAAGACGTCTCAAATTAAGATCAGACTGATAATTTAATACTTATTAACAAGCCTTTGCGTGTTTCTTCTGCACACATTTGTGTAGGAACTTGGCAATTCTCAATTTTTAATATCTAACTGAATATATTTTTTTCTCAAAAAAATGATACTCTTCTCAGTAATATCTTTGTCTCTTTTATATGTCAATACTCCCAAATTTAATTTAAGACTATTACCAATTATAATTAATTTCACAATGTTGATTAAAGTACTGTTAGAAAAGCAAACTCTGTACAAGCTCTGAACTTTAATAAATTATCATATAAGATAATTTATTTGAACTTATCTTCGATATAGTATAAATCTCTATTATATCATTATATAATTTATCCAGATTAGAGATTCTTCTATTAAGAATTAATTCACTTATATTTACGATGTTCAGTCCAGAGCATTACTCTCATTTTGTAAAATTTATTGGATAGTTTAAATAGTTGAACTAAATTGCAAAGTTTAGTTTCAATGGTATATGGTAATTAATATTTATAAAAATCATTATTTTAGAAATTTCATAATAATAAAAACTTCGAGATACGAGAAGTGTAATAAATCACAAAAATCGTTTTCAAAAATTTCGCTTTTTCCTACCAAAAGTGAGTATAAAATTCTCGAATGTTTGTTAAAATATTAAGTTCCATTTCCAATGAATTACAAGCGTTTTATTTTTTTCCAAATTGACATCTATATTATTGATCCGGTTTTCTTTTTTAAAAATATGAAATTTCCAAATTTTATATCTACACAGAAATATACCATAACTACATTATTACACTAAATCTGAAATACCATAACTACAATATTGATCTTATAGTATGTCTCGTAATTATAAATTCCTGTAATTTTATATTAAAGATTTCTAAAAATTTGTTATATTAGACTGTACTAAAAAACTTATAAGTTACAGCATAAGTGGTTAAATCTTTTTTGGTAGTTTTATACAAAATTAATTCTTTTAACTTAATTAACAACTAGCTCAAAATTTTTTATGCTTATGAGTAAATGAAACCGTTTCGTAATATTTTATTACCTATAAAAACAAATATATTGAATTCTCTTGGCCTTCAGGGATACCAGATACGATCTAAATATTATTTCCGTTAGTAAGCACACCCTCACAAGACATTTCTCGACACACTTTTCCAAAACAGATTTTAGCATAAACTAACACACAAATTTTTTTCATCTTTCTTCTTTTTAAAATTGGCGAGTTCCATATGAGCATTCTTAAAATTGAGATATATTTTAATCCTATAATCCATATATTTTAAGCTCTCTATTGTATAACAAAAAATGCACATTGAATGTTATACAATCACCGTTATATGAAAAACTTCACTTGTCTTTAATTTTATACGAGGAAACAAAAAGCCCCAGATAAGAATAATAGATGAAATTTTGTAAATAATTCTTTAGTATATGGACTCTAGAAAATTGAGATATTTATTTATAGGTGAAATTTCATATAGTGATTTGATATCAATATTATATACCTAAAGTTACTTGGATTAATTACAAGGTCCTCATAAATGTGTTTTTGTATTGTGAAAAATAATGGACAACATAAAAGATATGTACTTGACATTAATTTATTTAAAAAATTATTTTTATCACTATCTTAAAAATTACGTCTTTTTTCATCTTTAATAGAGGATAACAGGTTTTCTCTACATAATTCAATCTACATTAGAAAATTAATTTCCTGGTATTATAGAAACTAACTTAACAAAATTTTTTTTCAAAGTAACTTCATCTAAACGAACAACACGTAAGGAAGAAAGTCATTGAGGAAAGAAACGTTGTTCAACAAATAAAATTATTCTCGTCTTTTCTATTACCTATATTGGCTTTGATAATTAATTTTAAGTGTTGACATTACTTCTCAATATAAAACTATAACGAACTCTATTTATACCGATAATGCGAATATATTACCCGAGCAATGAAAAAACATATCGCCTCGAGACGTTTCAATATGTAAGATCCAGTGATTCACATTTTCCAAATAGTTCAGAAAGCGCAAACATTTATAGTGAATTTACAAAATGAGTAGTACATAGTAAAAATGCTCTTACATAATAACGAAGCTTGTTTTAATAGAATGTTTCATAAATTTGTTTTATAATTTTGTAACCTTAGAAATCAAATATTTTATAAGTAGTGAAACGCTGTTTTAATAAAAAAATATCTAACTATTCACAATAAAAATAATCCTCCACGACTCTATTGACTTAAATTTTCACATAGGAAACAAATTAAGTAGGAATCCTCATTAAACAAGTACGATCTTTTCCTAAAATAAAAAAGCCACCGAATTTCAACATATAGAAATTATATTGGAAATCTAATAAAAACTTTTAAAATGTTACAGTTATTTATTTTTTATAAACTGACCACTCAAATGGCTATTAACCCCTAAGCTTCTTTAGCATTTTGATATATCTCATGTACCTATAATGTGTGTTTTGATTGAAAAATATTGTGCAATTTTGTCTTCTCTGCATCAGTAACCAGCTTGAATTTGTTTTAAATATATTCGATTTCAATAGGCTGCCTAATCCTCCTCGAAATTATCAGATAATTTCTCATTATTATTGTTTATATTGAACCAATTCAAATGAAAAATTAAAAATGATACGGTTTCGAGACAAACACAGCCAATATATATCTTGAATCTGGTTTCCAGATAACTCTGTTTCTGTTACTATTTGTAGGAAAAAGAAAAATTATTATTATAACAATATAAAAAAAAGAACACTTTAGTCTTTTCTTATTTAAATATTTTGTACAAATTAAGTACCAATTTTTAGAACTCTTTAAAATGGGGTTTAAATACATAAAAACATATAACTACATAAAAATTATTTAGGTTAATCATAGAAAATACCCAATATAGTCTCTCAAAACACTCGCGATTATTATATATCAGAAATCTTAACGAGCAATTATTAAATAAAACTAAACAAACGAATGTGGAATAGTGAACTCGCACAAAGGAAAGCTGAAGCTACAAAGCAGAAAATTCTCTTTAGTAGAATTATTCGACATTGTGAATCACGAAAGTTTCCATAAATTTTCTTGAAAACTGTAAACTGTTATAAAACAAATATATGAAGGATATAATTTTTTTGGTTCAAATGCTTAAACATAATATCCCTGGTCTGCATAATAACTAAACTTTCCTGAAATTAGACCTAAATATGTGAAATTTCTGTTTTTAATAAAAGATTAATAATTTTAATCTTTCTAAAATTTACACCGTTTTTTTTACTAACACAATTTTTTCTCTATGCAATAACTATACGAGAATTAGGAATGCTAAATAAAATCCCGAAAGTACGCGTTTTTCTCCCTTAAATATAAATTGCAAAAACATGCATTCCATAGAAATAATTATATGAGATATATCATTTATAGGGAAATTGAGGAATGGAAATGATATCCAAACTTCCGGTTAAGAATGGATTCTTATAAAGGCCATAATGTGAAAAAAAAATATATGAAAAAACATAAAGATGCTGTAAGTAATCATATAGAAACATAATCCTGCAAGTGTCCTTAACAAACAAGTCAAGAAATATATTGCGGATTTGGTAATAGGTTGTTAGGTGATCTGTATAATTTTCTACTAATCAGTTTATCATATTAAATTGAAGAATAAAAATCTCCTAAAACAATAAATTTGGTTACATACATAATACCAAACATACATTTCCAAATTACCCGTATGTGTAAGCAACCCTGTATATAAGACTACGAAAAAAAGCAATTTTTTAAACCATGACTCTTAAATATTTTAATCTATATTTTACTATGCAACAAAAATATTTGCTTCAATGAAAATATCACGCTTAAAATACCTCTAATGTATATCATACGTAAAAGATATCTCGACCTATGATAATCCTTATTCAAAAATTGATCTAACGATTTCGATTATAGATTGTTTCGAGAGGTAAGTTCTCTGTAAACCATAATCTCAAGTCTCCCTTATAAGCCGGTCTTAATGTTGATCTTTTACTATCATTTTTGAACAAGAAATAAGTTCGAGTGATTAACTTCTTAATGACAATATTGCGGAAAATTAAACAAAATTGTATGAAAATTTTGTATAAAAAGTTTTAGGTTAACTATATTTCTCAATTTTTGTTACAATGTTTTATTATTCATTAAAAAATTTACTAAGAATGATTGTTTTTTCTTTAATTATACCAAAACTATAATATCATTGAGAGTGTGAAATAATTTATTTCCGGGTTTTTTATATAAAAAATTAATATCAATATAAAAAATTAGGATCCTATTACTTTTATTATTTAAAAAACATATTTTCATATATTTACTATAATAAAACAAACCAAAAGAAATAAAGACCTCATACTAAGGCTATTGAGACAAGTTACGGTTTTCCCTGTCCTAAAACTTTCAAAACATCTTGAACATTTTTAGGGGTTACCACCACCCAGGTAATTCTTCTAAAAATTGAGTTTTTAACCGGATTTTTAGCATTTTTGAAAAAATAATTGTTTTTCAATTGACTTTAATGCCAAATTTCAAAAAGCAGGATTAAAAGCCGTATATTGTAATATAATCAGTTTAAATATATTTTTTTATAATACGTGTTTTTCATATAAATTTCAATAATATTTGACTATTTAAAATACCAAATAACTTTCAAGAATCAGTAGTTGAAAACCTGTTTTTAATAAAACAAAATTCTCTTTAACTTCATAAAAATTACGCTTAATTTCTTAAAATTTTCACCATTGCCAAATTAGAATCTAAAGTATCCGCATCTTATAGTACATTTCAAACATTCAAAATTTTTTGGTTATTTTATTATAAAAAATTTGGAGTTTTTAAAAGTAATTTTGAAATAATGACAAACAGAAATGTTTCTGCTTGTCATATTTAATTAAAAATTGCATAATATATTTATACGGAGAGATCGTTTAGCATTTGAAAAAATACCGTGAAATGATGTTTCATTGAAATGCAATTTCAAAAAGCAGAAAAGCGAATTGTTAATAGTTTCAGGTTGTCTTAAATGGACGTTTTTTAATGAAGTTTGAAAATTTGCTTTTTAAATACCAAATTATTTCATTAGTTTGTGAAAACCTGTTTTTAATTAAAAAATTTTAACATTTAAAATTAGGTTTTTTTGTAACATGTTTACACAATACAATACAAAAAAAGGACTCTTAAAAGTACGGTTTTTCCATAAATTTTAATCACTTTAAGAGACCAATTTTATATTGTATTCTTTAAAGACTGATATTGTTGTCTGGTCCGGATTTTTAGCATTTTTCGAAAAAAATAATTTGTTCATTGAAATGCAATTTCAAAAAGCAGAAAAAGCGAATTTATTAATAGGTATATTATTTTAAATATACGCCTTTTTTAATGAAAATTTCAAATTTGATTTTCTATATACCAAATATTTCATTTAGTTGTGAAAACCTGTCTTTTTTTTATATAAAGACTAATATTTATTTTATTAATGGGAAGCAGCTTCTTTTCCTAAAATTTCATATTACAAAATTTTTACCATAATCTTTGAGTGGATATAATTTTCACTAAATTTCCACATTTGAATTATCAGGTTTTGTAATAGAAGAAGTACGGGAGAATATGTTTGCATCTTAGCATACCGAAAAAAATCATGAAAGGAATGTGTTTCATTGAAATGCAATTTCAAAAAGCAGAAAATCGCGAAAATTTCTATAAAGTTTAGGTGTACTATAATTGACGTAATATTTCTTTAATGAAAGTTTGAACAAATAGTGTCTGGTCTTCTCGTTATAAATACCAAAATATTTCATTAATTGTTGAAACCCCTGTTTAATAAAAAATTTTTAAATTTTAAAATATACGCTTTTTTTTTGAAATTCAATTTCCAGAATATACCGAATTCACTTTTCTTCGTTTTCTAAAATTTCAACATTTGAAATATATATTTTTTAAATTCTTAAATTGAGTTTTAAACGGTAGATTTTTAGATTTGAAATGAAAAAATTAGTGATTAAAGAAAAATCCATAGTTCAAACAATACTTAAAAGCAAACTTGTATAATAGGTTTTAAAAATATTTGGTTTAAATTTACGTTTTAATTTGAAATTTCAATATTTTGATTAAATTTTAGTACCACAATATTTCTAACTATTTAGTTAAATTTTAAATTGTTTTAATATAAATTGAACAATTAACTTTTCTAATAAACAACTAGTATTTCTTTAAATTTCACATATACAAATTTTAAGGAACTCCTTAAAGTCAAAGAATATTAATTCCTCAAGACTTTCCACACGGATTTATGAACATTGTTAGGTAAGTATTTCTCTAAAATTATTAGTTTTTAACGGAATTTTTAGTATACTTTTGAAAAAATATAATACGTGTTTCATTAGAAGTATTGGTTCAAGAGAAAAAAGCGAATTTTTTAAATAGTTTTTACAGTGTTTAGATTAAACGTTTTTTAATGGGAAATTTATATAATTTGTTTTATATACAAACGTAAATCATTGGTTGTGAAAACCTTTTTTAATAAAAAATTTTAACATTTAAAATTACGCTTGTTTTTAAATTTTTCACAATCAACCCTAAAAAAAATAGGTGACTCTATAAAAAGTGCTTACGGTATCCCTAAAATTTACAACATTTATTCGGACATCCTATATTTGGTAATTCTTAAAATTTGAGTTTTTAACGGATTTTGAGCATTTGAAAAAAAACTAATTGTTCAAGCCATAGCAAAATTTCAATTAAGACGAGAACCCAAACTGCCGAAGTTTGTTCCAAATAGTTGTTTACCTGTCTTAAATTGGACGTCAATCCTTTTACTTAATGGAAATTTCAATTAATTTATTTTAATATTACTGCAAATATTTCATTAGTTGTGAAAAACCTTGCCTTCTAATAAAAAATCCTCTAACTTCATAAAGATTACGCTTCTCTCTTTAAATTTTCACATACAAATTTTAGAACTCTTAAAGGAGTCACGATTTTTCCAAAAGATATTCGTAACACTTTTGAAAATTATTTGGTAAATTCTTAAAATTGAGTTTTGTCGTATTTTTAGCATACTTGAATTAAGAACTCCAATTAATGTGTTACCAACCATGACAGACTGCAAATTTCGAGAAAAGTCAGTAAAACCTCGTGCGAATTCTTTGTAATATAGTTTTTAGTGTGCTGCTTAAACCATTGTATCGTTTTAACTGACAATTTAAAAAATATTGTATTGGGTACATAATCACTCTAAATATCTCCCATTGTGATCCCCTTAGAAATCCTGTTTTAAGTAAAATTTGAACATTCTAAAATTTATGTAAATTTCTAAAATTTTCACATTTCAAATTTTCTTAAAATAACTTTTAAAAGTACGATTTTTTCCTTAAATTTGAAAGTGTAAGCTTTAATTTGTATTATTACAAAATATAAGTGGTTTAGAGCGGGAGATTTCTAGCATTGAAAATATATAACTGTCCCTCTAAAATTACTACATACATATGTCTCTCAAAAAGCAGAAACGCGAATATTGTTTAATGAAGAAACTTCTCCTGATTGTCTTTAATATTGACCCTTTATTTTTAACTTTGAATATTTCAAGAATTGCTTTGACAATGGAAACATGAAAGTTGACAACAGTAAAATGACATAACCTTCAATAAAATATACAAAATTTTAACTTGCGATTTACTATTCTTTTTCTTCCTTAAATTTTTCAACGCATATAAGCTAACTTCCATAGAGACTTCGTAAAAGTACCGACCTTTATCCTCTCAGAATTTTTCATACATTTGCAAATCTATTTCGTCCTGTTTATTCTTAAAATTGGTTGACGTTCTTCTACACGGTGTATATCAAAGACCATTTGAGACAAAATGTATGTGTATTCTTCAATATAGACAATTGCAATTTTATATATTAACGTGCAGAAAAGCGAATTTGTTAATAGTTTTAGGTGTCCTTAAATTGACGATTTTTTTAAGGAAATTCAATATTCCCTGTTTAATATAATATACCAACTAGATATTCTCATTGATAGTGAAAACCGTTTTTAAGATCGTAAAAATATTGAACTTTGTCGTAAGATATTATGCTTTTTACTAAAATTTTCACATTTACAAATTTAGGAAAACTTTTAATATAAGTACTAAGATCTTTCCTAATTATTTTCCGAGGCAGGTTTAAAAATTATTTTAGTGATCTAAGCATGGAATAATTTTTCATATTTTATAATAACTCTTAAGCATTTCAAAAAAATATGTTTAAATGGAAAAGTAACAAGACTGTTGGAAACCAATGCCAAATTAAAGCCTGAGATGCTCTGATAGTTTATATATATATAGTAAATGACTTTGATCCCAGTACCATGCGAGTGATGAGACCAAATTTTTGGTCGATTACCAAATATTCTTCCCGATTCATGCCCTACGTGAAAAAACTAGTTTTAACTAAAAAATTATTAAGCTTTACTCATTAATTGTTTTAATATCGCTTTTTGCTTTAAATTTTTCACATTACAAATTTGTTGGAATTTATCTACAAAAGTAATAGATTCTTTTCTTATAAGAAATTTCCAAACACTTTGAAATATTGGGTAATGTTGTCTTTACAAATTGAGTTATTTACACAAGGTGATTTCAGCATTTGATAATAACATATCCATGTGCCTTTAATCTAGTTGAACCATGCAATTTAACAATAAAAAGCAGGGAAAAAGCGAGATTCTGTTAATAGTTTTATTAAGGTGAATATATTTAAATTTGGACGTTTTTTAATTGAGACTTTCGGCGAGATATGTTTTTTTATATTACAAAATATTTCATTAAGTTGTGAAAACCTGTTTTAATTTAAAAAATTTTAAACTTCTAAAATTACGCGTTTCTTAAATTTTCACCATTGCTAATTTAAAACTCTTAAAGTTCGACTTTTTATTAAAACCTTCCTTCAACATTTTATGAAATATAAACCTCTTGGTTATTGTTCTTAAAATTGAGTGAATTACCAGCCCTATTGGTTGTAGATTTTGAAAAAAGGTAAATATTTTAACTTCATGTTAACAATTGCAATTTCAAAAAGTCAAAGAAAAGCGAATTTGTTAATAGTTTTCACCGGCTGTCCATAAATTAGACGGTTTTTAAATGAGGAATGGTATCCAAAAACTCTTAGAAAATTTTCCAGTATTATACCAAATATTTCATTTAGTTGTGAAAACCTGTCTTTTAATAAAAATTTTTAACTTCTAACATTTACGCTTTTTGCTTAAATTTCACATTTGAAAATTTAGAACTCTTAAAAGTTACGATTTTTCCTAAAATGCTCCTCTTAACATTTGAAAATACCTTTTGGTGATTTCTTTACCCAATTGAGTTTTTAACGTTGGATTCTTTTTAGTGTTTTAATTCCAAAAAATAATGTGTAAAGTTTAAATCATGTAGACGAGCAAAGTTAAAATCAGTATAATTCAGTATATTTGTTAATAGTTTTAGGTTGGTTATGTATATCTGCCCGTCTTTTATATTATATTAATTTCAATATTTTTAATTCTTAATTTATATACCAAAATATATACTTAGTTGTGAAAAGCTCTTTTAATAAAAAATTTTAACTCCTCTTATATCGGATTCAATCTCTATAATTTTTCACATTAACAAATTTAGGAACTCTTAAGAAGTACGAATTTTCCCTCCATATATTCACACCATAATAGAAAAATAATAAAATAGTTAGGAGTAAAAATTGATTTTTATAACGCGATATTTTTTCAGCATTTGAAAAAAAATTTGTTTCATTAGAGAATGCAATATATCAAAAAAGCAGAAAGCGAAATTTGGTAATAGATTTAAAGGTAGTCTTAAATTTGACGATAAATTTTAATGAATTTCAATATTTGTATTTATATACCCAAATATTTCATTTTTTTAACCAAAGCTAATCGGAAAATATTACAAAAAATAGTTAGCCTACCTAATCTATTGCATTTAAACTATTTAAATCGTTCCTCTTTAAAAAAATTTATGAACTCTAGCTTCGTCCCACACCAGAATAATTTCCTATACATTTTTGACTCACGTAAAATTCTAAAATGAGTTTTTAACAAGAGTGAATAAATTTTAAGCATTGAAAAGAATAATGTTTTATCATTATGAAAATGCATTTCAAAGAGGCAGGAAAAAGTGAAATTTGGTTAGGATAGTATTTTAATGTTGTATATCCAAATTGACTATTTTTAATAACAACCGGGGTATGAAATTTTCACCTATTATGTATATTTATCCTATTAAACCAAATATCTAATGAGTAAAGGAAAAATAGCAATGTTTATAAATTAAAAAAAGTCCTTACATTATAAATTCTTAAAGTGCGGTTTTCTTAATTTTTCACATACAATTTAGAACTCTTTATAAGTACGATTTTTCCTCTAAAAACTATTTTTCTTAACAGGTTTAATTATTGTGTAAAAGTATCTTACTAAATTTTGAATTTTCAACGGTATTTTTTAGTCTTGTTGATAGAGAATTTAATGATTGATGTTATGACACACTGCAATATTGCAACAATATATAGTCAAATAAGGCGAGAGAAAGGCGAATTCCTTTGTTAATATAAGTTTTAAAGGGTCGTGTGTAAATTTTGACGATTGTTTTAATGAGAATGTGGTTAGAATATTTGAGTTTCTTAATTTTGTAATTTCTGTATTTAGATACCTTTACCTTGTGAAACACCACTGTTAATACTAATAAATTTTAACACTTATTTAAAAATTACGCTTTTTTTAAATTTCACAATACCAATTTAGAAAACTTCTTAAAAGTACGGTTTTTCTCAAAATTTCAACATTTGAAATTATATGGTAAATTATAAAAAATTGAGTTTTTACCGGTCATTTTTTTAGCTCCATTTGAAAAAGAATGTGGTTTCACTTTGAATTCGCAATTTTCAAAAGAAGAAAAGCGACTTTTGTTACTATTTTTTAGTGGCTTAAATTGACGTTTCTCTTATTATTGAACATTACAAATATTTTTTTTTTATATATCTCAAATCTTACATCATCTGAAGAGAAACATCCTGTTTTAAATAAAAAATTTTAACACTTTTTCCTTACATTACGCTTTTTCTTAAATTTCACATTGGTAAAAATTTTAAGAACTCTTCTAACAAAGTACGATTTTTTCCTACAATTTTCTACATCTTTCTACCAACTACTACCCTTGTATGTTCCTTTAATCGGGATTTCTTAGCATTGAAAAAATAATGTTGTTTCACTTGATTAATGCCCAATTTCAATAAGAGCAGTACAAAGCGAATTTCGTTAATAGTTTTAAGTGTCTTAATTGACCGTTTTTAAATAAATTTCAATATTTGTTTATATCTACCAATACACTCTATTTTCATTAGTAGGACATTTTTGCTGTTTTTAATTAAATAAATTTCTATCTTCTAAAATTACGCTTTTTCTTAAATTTTTCACCCATTACAAATTTAGAACTCTTAAAAGTACGATTTTTCCTAAATTTTCAACATTTAAATATTTAATTTGTTATTTTTCTTAAAATTGAGAAAGTAACGGAAATTTTAGCATTTGAAAAATTCAAAAATATATTTTCAAAAACAGAAAAATTTCTTTAGAATCACAATTTTTTTAGAAGCCACTAATAAATGTATTTAGAAATCGAACTATTCGAATATTTGTTATATTATAACAATATATTCTATTTTAGTTTATAAAACCTGTTTAACTAATAACAATTTTAACTTCTAAAATTACACTTTTTCCTTAAAATTTTCACATTATCAATTTAGAAACTCTTCAAAAGTACGATTTTTCCTAAAATTTTCAACCGCTTTAATATTTTCTTTGATCAATTCTTTAAAATTTGAGCCTTTTTAAAGGTATTTCAGGCATTTTCGAAAAAATGAT
>JABUQX010117614.1:0-20000 GCA_015478945.1 Trachelipus rathkii
ATTATCGTAGCTACTACTCTTAATTTTGAAGAACTTTATCCGACTTCTTTCACTACTGCGGAATATAAATGCAAAGTACCTCTACGAAAGAGTACAACCATAGGGAGGTCAGGAACACTCATTCATTAATCTTTCCTTTCTCTATTTCTCTTAAACTAACATTGCATGGTTTCACGGATCATTTGCCACCGACCTAACTTTTCTCGATTTACTTGTCAGAATGAATTACTACTTGACTTAGGGATTCTTTTTAAGAGCTCATACTCGGCTGTAGACTAGGAGCTTCAACTCACCCCTCTTGTGGGCGACTCGTGCACTCTGTTAATTCAAATCTGTATAATCTTCTATCTCTTTCCTGGATGCCTTAATATACGATCCCCACTTAATGAACATTTAATGCAACACTTCTTTTGTATGATATTTCCTTGCTCCCACTCCCTATGGATCACTTACCTGTCACCTGATTTTTATTATGCAGTGATCATTACCATAGCTTAATGAGCTTGTGCCAAGTTAAAATCTAATTCTGCTGGGTTATGACAAGCATAGTGGGGCTCCTTTTTTCAGCAAGTAGTCCCACTTCTCCCTTCAATAAAGGTTCTGAAAGTTGTGATGCACTTGACTTTGTCAGCAATTGTCATCAAAGCACGAAGAGTTGCATTTTTTAAATTGTATTCTGCTGGCAAGCGGTCGCACCCTTTGGTGGTCCCAATGTGTGCGCACAACTACGAGAGAGAAAGAAACGTGCTACAGCATACAAAAGCCATACCACCCCAAACATGAATTATTTTTAAGAGCTGTGGTGAGATCTCAGCGATTATCACAAACACGTTTAACAACTTTTTTGACTTATATTTTGACGCCAACTCCCAACTCCCCTCCTTAGTGAAAGTTGCACAGGAATATCTTGTTATTCAACCAACTCTACACTCTCCATTTATGGCTGAATGAATGACAGTGCTGTGCAGGATGATTAGGTTTATATTTTTGCTACCCACTTGAGCTCTTCAGCTACCCTAATCCTTTAAAAATTGGAAACTAACAGTGCACTGCCAGACTTTCAACAGCAAAGGAGAAGATTCATACCTTAACGTCTTTTTTCATTCACGGTATCAAACTGCATTTCCAAATAGCAAAGACGTAGGTATCCTTGGTCCAGACATCGATTATGTACATTATGTCCACCATATCCACCCCTCAACATCAGTGTTTTGCTGGATCTGTATTAAAGAATCTGGATCGAATCTTCTTTCATCTATTTGACTAGTTTTTTGTAATACTATCTCCAAACTGGGAAAGACCAAATGGTGGTAAACATAACAAATTTGTGGACCTGTTATCCTGTTTTAATGGTTAAATGGTTTCAGGGCCGCCTTCTCCTGTTCTGTAGAGTCGCCGGCTTTTCAAAACTTCCATTTGGTTTCTGCAAAAAACGTTCGACCACTGATCCCTTTGTTAAATACTGGACCATGATATCGGAAACTTCTGACTGTGGATGTCTTGGTGTATTTTTGACATAAAACAGTTTATCGAACAACTGGAGAACTTGGTTCTCCTTAAACTCCATCTTGCCAGTTTCTATTGACAGGCCTCTTTTCATAAATCCTTTGTCATATAGATCCACAGGTTTGTGTCTCGTATTCTGTCAACACATTTACTTGGAAAAGCATTTTGCAGGAGTGTTTGTTATCATAATTTGCTCTAGAATCAATGACGATTATTTCATTCCCAGTGATGGTTCAATTTTTCTCTATGTTGATGACTTGCGTTATATATAGCCGGTGCAATCATTTCTTGAACGACAACTGTAACTAGCTATTGAGAATATTTCAAATGAGGTAACTCCCATGGCCATTCTCTCACAACACAAACTCAGCAGTACTTTTTAAGTAAAAGGGAATCAAGATCCAGCAACACCTATATATGGTTCGCCATCCTGAAGCTTCACAAGCAAATTTCTAGGACTCATTTTAATACACTTAACAATGCACTGCATATAAACTAATAGAAAACAACTGTGTCATCGTGTCATCGGCATCGCCTCCAAATTTGGGTGATTGTGATACAGTCCCTTTTCATCGCTATATGGCCCCTAATCTGATAGAAGCGGTAGGTGTGCATTTATGTCAGCCTCCCCACTCTGCTAACGACCTGTCTACATTTCAAAAATCAGATCGCTCACACGGGTTAGCCTTGAGTTATCCAAAGTGATGACATCTCTCTTGCAAAGAGAAATTACATTTCATGCCGCAAGTTATCTTCGCTTTGCAAATACCAATACTGTTTGCTCTGACCCATTCGCAGGAGATAACTCAAATCCTATTACATGCATTTTGCAAACATAGTTTATAACACTCTCAATTTTCTATAATTTCAAACCCACCTTGTGCTTTGTAGGTGCTGGAATTTCTCATCTTGTACACAACAAAACCATATCCACACCTTATGTCTATATATACCCTAGCTCCATCGACCATTTGCTTGGTCCTGACTTTTACTCCTTAATAGATGTAGCCACCCTGACTTGCCTTACTTAAGGGTATCAATTCTGTCCCGAATCCGCAGTTAGGGTGGAATTTTCCAGTGTTTATTATTGATGGCCTCTAAAAGGCAGGTACAATGTGGGGGAGTCTGTGTCTTTCCTGCAAGCAAACTCTCTCTACCTCCCACATGGTTATACAGATATTTTACTGAAGAATTAATGACATAAATGTGCCTTTCTCAAATTCTATTCTTAAACAAGACCACTCCTATGTCATTTATTCGAATAGATCACTCTGAGCGTCCAAAGGGCTTAAAATTATTCTAAAAAAAACATGTATACCGCTGTACAACATTTAGCTTTCGCTCTCCAACCTGTAGAAACAATTCATCCATATGTCTGACCTTCTCTGTAGGGTAACTGGCAATGAAATCGCAAAAATGGCCACTGGCTACTTCTTCTTTCGAAGCTGTTCCAGGTACTTGCCGGATACCAAACATCACCAAGGACACTACTACTACCCTGCTCTCACCTACAAGGCTTCAGAACTATTTTGCACAGAAGGCTAGATGATTGATCAGTGGGGAGCGAAACTTAGAAATTAAGACACGAACAATTTGGTGTAGTCTTTCCCATGATAAAGTGTTACAAGAGTCTATACTTGGCCGCCTTTGAATGCCACACAATAATATCACAGCACTAATTCGAGACCCTCCACAGAAAGATCTGAATTTTTGCCTTCGCCATACCCGCAGAACAAATTCTGTTATTGTTATTATTATTTATTTATTCATACTCAGAGGCCATATCACTGCAAGTGCATCATAAGATAGCTTATACGTTTAAAATGGGGAAATCAGATCACTGAGGGGAAAACTGTCCTTTTTAAATTTCTTATATTTCTGTTAAATAAAACATGTTTTTATTAGAGTAAAAGTTTTTTTAGGTAGTAAATAGATATATTTAACTATATTAAAATTAGGAAAACGTCAGGAGCATGTTAAGATAACTTATTGAGGAAAAAAAAATTTTAAATTGGAAAAAAAGAAATTAAGAACTGGTGAAATCTTCGCATTTTAAGAAATTAAAGATATCACAGAGATTTTAGATTAAAGGAATCATAAGTTTGGAAGTCTATCATAACATTTTCCATAGTAAAATAAAATTGTAATATTAAGCTAATTTTTAAAAGTATATAAGTGTTTTCAATTTCGGGAAGGAAATTATTACTTATTTAATAAGAGAGCATAAGTCGTTTATGTACAAATGTACATTTTTTTGTTAGTTTTTAAAATTTAATTTTAGTTTTTATGTCATGGATAGACTATAAGAATGGTTTAATGATTTTCCATGTTTTTTATACCTATCTTTCTTCTATTGTTGTAAGATAAAAAAAAACAAAGATAAAAATTTACTGTGTCATTTTTTTAAAAGAATGTAGTGCTTACATTACATCCCTCTAGCAAGTTTTTTGTATAAGTTAATATTATGTATTATTATATTATTTTTATTAAATTAAATTATTTTATTATTAGAAATTGTTGTTATTTAATTTAATATATATTGTTAAATTTTTTTTTGTACAAGTACACATGAATGTGCGTACATAGGGTCCCTATTGTTTATATAGACGTACCGTTTTTTTGTTAAAAAAGTGAAATATTATATTAATTAAAAATATTATTAAAAACTGATTGTCATAATTTAAATTATTATGTATATATAAAAAATTTTATACAGAGTTTATGTAAGTTGTAATAGGGCCCTACTAATCGTTGATAAGAATGAACCATCATATATGACGCAAAAAGTAGTAACAAATTTGTTATTTCTTCAAATGATTAATAACACTCATGATTCTTTTTTTTTTTTTTCCATCGCTCTCATTTAATGAAAAAAACGATGAAAAATTAAAAATTTCAAAATTTTGGTAAAAAAAAGTTGACAACGTTTGCAAAATGTGAATAAAATATAAATTTTAACTTTGTGTTTTTTATCAAATTTACTTCTATAACGTTATTAAAGACTAATTTTAACATTTAACTATATTAATAGTTTCGCGACAAAGCACAACGTAATATAAGGACCCCTTGTAACGACGATTTTTATCCCTGACTCATTGACGGTTTCCCGATCCCATTTTTCGAAATGGAATTTTTCCAAAAAAATTTTTAAATATTATTTGAAACATTTTTATTATTTTCATTATCTATAACATTAAAAAACTATTTAATATAGATGTAACTTAAAATTTGATTTTTCATGATTCATTAAAAAAAATCACAATTTAATATTTCCAAGGAGACACTATATATAATAATATATAATAATATTATATATATCATTATAATTATATATTACTATATATTTATAATATTATGAAAAAAAAATATAAATAGACTATATATATATATATATTTTTTTTATTACAGAATTTTTATAATTATATTAAAATTGTTTTGCAATTTTTTTTTTCTCTCTTTAATAAATATTATATAAATTTTTTTAATATAATAAATACATAGTAGTAAAATTACTTAGTCTTAGACGCCTATATTGTGCTAAATATAAATAATTATTGATAAGAAATTCTGTAGATATATGAGAAGGGTGAAGCTATAGAAGTTGAGATGAAACCATTTTTATGTTTCTTGATAACAGTTTTTTTCTACTCTTTCAGGTGTATGTTAAAGTACTAGAACTGTCTTGCAAACTTCTTTCATAAATACAGTTAAACCAAATCTCAAAGCAAAAAAAAAAAAAAAAAAAAAAGTTGAAACGATAAAGAAGAAAATGATAGGTAAATAATCTAAATTTAATCTCGTGTATATTTCCAAAAATTTTTTCTAAAGTTCTCAAAAAAATTATCTCAAGTTCAGACAAAAGTTAAGATTAACGAATTTTGTTCTTAAGAACATTAAAAAAAAAAAAAAAAAAAAAAAAATTCTTTAAAAAAAAAAAAATTTTTTGTTTTTTTTTTAAAAAAAAATTCACTAAAAAAAAAAAAAAAAAATTATTTTTTTTATAAAAAAAAAAAAAAAATTTTTATTTTTTAAAATAAAATATAAAATAAACATTTATTAAAAAAAAAAAAAAATAAAAAAAGTAAAAAAAAAAATGTTTTTTAAGAAAAATTATTTATTGTAAAGCTTACATATATCAGAAGCTTGCCACTAAACAATTTCTTAAAAAAACTTTAATTCACTTTTGATCAACGATCTTCTCTTAATGGAAATATTTGTTTCCTCGAACTTCAATTTTTAGGGGGCCAAGCCGATGGGGGACAGAGGGTGTCACTAGAGCCCTGAGCAAGCTGATCATCTATGCGGTCTACTCTAGGGTGTTCATTAGTTTTAAATCATAAAACAATTTTTTTACACTGCGTAAAAATTTAATACGCTGATTCCAAATATGTTATTTGTTTTTCTGCATGATTTTTTTTCCTGGAATTTGCCTTTATATAATATATATTATATATAAATATATTATATATATAAATATATAATAATATAATATAATATATATTTTATATATATTATATATAATATATTATATATTTATACTATGACTTATATAATTAATATATATTATGTATATTTAAGATATAATATATATATTATTATTATTATTATATATTATTATATAAATATATATATATAATAGTTAATATACTATATATAGTATATATTATATTAATATAACTATAATATATTTATATTATATATAATATATAGTATCAAATTCATTATATATATATATACTTAATATATATTATTAACTATATAGTTATATATAATAAAAATATAATATATAATATATTATTAATATATATAATAGTTACTATACTCATATTTATTATATTATTAATATATATATATAATATATTATAATATATATATCATATATATATATTATATATATACATGCTATTATTAATTAATATATCTTATATATAATATATATATATATTTTATATATATAATATATATAATAAATATATATATAATATAATATAAATATTATATATATAATATAATAATTATATTTATATATTAGATAATATATGCAATTCTAATAGATATTTGCGTTGGTATTATTTATAATATAAAGGAAAACTAAGTATAATAATAAGGTAATATATAATCATATATAATATAAATTATATATAGTTATGGTATATATATTATAACTTATACTAATAATATAATATATATAATACTTATATTATATTTATAATATATATATTATATATATATATAGATAGTATATACATATTATATATATATTATACCATATTATAATACTATAACAATCCCAGGAAGGGCTTCTCGCCTTGTCAGTTGGTTCCGCGATCTTTCCTTCTGCCAAAAACTTTAACCTAGAACACACTAGAAGAATATTTCTGGCGTAATGATTTCCGACGCTATCCTCGAGCTTAAAACACTCTCATGTAGGGTTTGCGCCTTTCAGTAGAACTAGAAACTTCTTCCATTAGGCCTCAACACTCGTCTTCCAGAGTTCTCCAGATGATTGCTTCTAGGCACATAAGAATCCAACGCCGGTCCAAGAGTAATACAAGCAGAAGAAATGGACCGGGTTGCTAGCCCTGGCGCCCTATAACATCAAAAGAAATCCTTATTATATAATATCATATATATATATAATATATTATAGTATATATATATTATATATATATATATACATTATATATATATATTTATATTTATATTATATTAGGAAATGTTAAAAATACCTCTTAAATTTTGTTATTATTAATTTGCTAAGAATCTCTTTTATTGCAAAACAAGTTATCTTTTCACTTTTTTCAAATAAAATTGTGTTGTTAGGTACTTTCCTAGAGAAACGTCTTAGATTAATTGTGGCAGTTTAAAGATGGCTAGTCAGGTTGTGTTGTAGTGCACAATTACCAAACCACCTATTTACTCTACTTTGTGACACACACCCGGCTAAATTCATCTTCTTGTACTTACTATACACTATAATATAATATATTAATAGCTACGTACTGATTATAGTCTTAATTCAATTTTTCGTGAGTGAAATTAATTCCTAGTCACAGTGCGCCGTAATTCTTGCAAGCGCATATTTTGTATGGGACCTGAGGTATTTGGAGTAAAATAACCATTTAGGATAAAAGACTCAAACTGTAAGTAAGTGGTCGTAAGTTATTAATATTATCTAGTATTAATATTCTTTATTATATTGTTTAAGTATATTCATAAATGTCCATAAATTAAAAATATAATACATTATATCTATCAGAAATAATACTAAGCCACTCTTATACCTATTAATAAAGGCTTATTTAGTTCTATCGATGGTAAAATAATATCACTCGTCAGTATACTTATAATATTACATCTGATATAGTTATTATTAATATATTTATAGATATAATACTATATTTTGTTGAGATTATAACTTTGCCCTTTATAGAATGTAATAATTACCTCTTCTCCAAGACGGAAACCCCAAAAGTCTACAAGAGTTGATGAGTAATTTCACTCAAAAGCCTCGACATAGGGTTCAATACTCTGTGACTGTGTAAGTAGGAAGATACTCTCTCGTTTGACGGATATATTGTTACCTGCACTCACACCGGAGTGTGCTCTCGTTGTGTTAATTCTTGTGCAAACTGTTGAAGCGGATGAAATATTCTGCTATAAACTTTTATTGAATCATAGTGTTCTTGATAAATAGTTTTCTTTTTATAATGGAATAATAATGTATTTTCCTATACTGTAGAATATTTTTATGTTTTTAGAAGATCAAACGTTTGTGCAATCAAAGTAAAATAGGTATAAATAATAGCCCTAATTTTATTTAATGCCCTTTTTAAGGATATAAAATCTTTATAATATCTAAGTGAAGAACCTTAGAATTTTTAAACCGAAGAAATGTAAATATTGCCATAATCATTAGAGCACAGCCTATTTAAACTGTTGAGTTATTTTTTTCACACTTAGAAAATAACCTTCAACAAGGATTGCCGACACAAAAAGTCTTAAATGAACAAGAGTTAACCAAGTAATCGACCATATTATGTGGGTTTTTTCGTTTATATAATTGCAAGAAATTTATGACATTTTAAAACCGATTGATCTCATGATCTCCCTCATAGTTCGGTCGATTTATAGTTATTATTAGGCAGAAATGTATTAATTGTTATAAATAAATAAGAGAAAAAAAAAAAAACCATTAACAACCCTCTTAAAACAACCATAGACTTTGCTGAAAGACGGAAAATCAATAGCTTACTAGTTTAATATTTACTAAAACTTAATTTTAGAATAAGAGTAATAAATAAGATATATATAATTATAGTTAAAGTTTATAATTAATATAAATCAATTTTTAATACTGATAGATAGATAGATATAGGATAGATAGATAGATCGCTAGATAGATAGTAAACTGGTATAACTAGTTTCGGCATTTTCATAACCCATTTAGCGTTAGGCAACTGTGGTCATTTCAATAAATCCTATTATAAAGGTCAGGCGAACTTTGGGAGTTCATTTAATCATTAGGTTAGGTAGTACTTTGGGCTTCCCTATATCCCATTATGTTAGGACGTAACTTGTAGGGCCTAAACAATTAAATCCATTAACTAGCGGCCTAGTTGGTAAGAGCGCTTAAATAATCCTTAAGGTATTAGGGCAATAGGGGTAATATAGAGTTAAAGCTAAGATGTTTGTTAGAGATAGATCATAGAATCCTCTATTAAGGTAAGTACTCGACTGTATTAATATAGTAAGCAAAATTTTAAGCAATCAAAAACTGGTATAATATTCGCTTCTAATATATTAAATATCGGCTCGTGTCAAATCTAAATTTAAGAATAATGTATTAAATCCCTTTATATATATAATATTTTAAATCTATTATCATAATAATGATCTCTAAATAAAAGTGTTTGTCTATGATTTCACTAATTAACTATCTTAATACGATATAATTCGTTCTTAAATAATAAATCAAATTCTAATATAATGTAGTAGTGTCAGATGCAATAAGTAACCTCCGAATTTTCCCCTTTATATAGCCGTATATAATCGTAAAGCTTTCTCCAAACTTTTTCCGAAAATGAAATTGTAATTTATGTATATAAATCTAGATGTTGCTCGGTCTTGAATTCACTATATATTCCTAAGAGAGACTAATTCCACAATTTTCTTTCACTCAAATATTAACATCTGTAATTGTTAATAAAGAAATATCTTTGCTTATATATTTTTATGTTTTAAAATACTTTAAATTGTTTTAAATAATTAAATATGACACTCTAATATTATAAATTATCTTATATTACTATATAATATATATATATTTATATATACTATAAAAATTTAGGCAAATCACATGTTAGAGTTTTAATTCTTATTTAGATACATAAAGAGAAAGTCAACACACACATTACAAATTAATCAAATTTATTTATAGATATAACATATATTGAATTTTGATTTAATCCCTTATCACAAACTAATTGTATGTAACTTCTTAATAATCAAATCTATACTCTTATTACCCAATATTTGACTCAATAAATTGAACATATTTTGATAGTTTAATTGCCACTTAATCGTAATTCACATAGATATCTCGTTTAAATTCGTAACCTAAATTAATGAACTGTAAATAAATTTAACTGTCTTAAATAAAGTCGACGTGGTAATAATTTATTATAATTTTTGTGTTTTTCCAACTTCTAGAATTGTTACTTATTCTATAATTATTATGTCTAATTTTGTGAGCTAAATATAGTCGATCCATATAGGTTAGAATTTTTTTTATGAATACCATTTATTGGGTTATGAGTCTCTAACATCTCACTCCAAATAAATACAGATTTTAAACTGTCTCGACAATTTAGATTTCTATCGGTAGAATGCATTTTTTGTATCGTATTAGTACTCAAATAAACACCTACATTTATTTTGTGCTTAAAATAGTCAAAGATCATTTTAGGTATTTTTTTATTATTATAGATAAGGATTCATTTTTGTTTTTAAGGATGTATTAATTACTATTCCTGTGTTAATTTTATTATATTACCAATAATACTCACGTGAGTGATCTCTTTGAATATGTCCTCCCACTTATTACCCTGTTTCAATACTTCATAACTTAAAAGTAAAAAAGCACAATAAATAACCTTTAGTGAAGTGCTATAATCTCTATATTTATCCCTTAAATAAGACATTATCATTATATACAGCCCAAGTCAGTCAGAGTCAACCAATTTATAGAGTTGTTTCCGACTATATACTTTTATATAACATATAAATCCATTCATTTAATAATTTACCTTATAATGAGATACACTCAAGCTATTATCCTAACCTCAAATATTTGAGCACTCGTGAAGCTGACAAACGTTTTATGCATTATCTTGTTTAGCTCGATATTCTATAATTTGCCCATATGTATTACCTTAGGTAATTCCCTATTGCTCAACCTTTTTTACTTTCCAAAATTCTTTATACATGAACTAACTTTCACTTTTTATTTGATATGGTCCATGTCTGTTGTACTTAGTATTTATTTAACCTTTCTCTCAACGGAAACTTATCTTAATCTAATAACTTAGTTCAAACTATTATCATTAAAATTTTAACAGTGAGCCATATGGTTCAACATTGAGAATTTAATGAGGTAGAGAACCAGAAAAATTAGATACAAAAATACCATGTTTGCCAACAAGTTTACGCTTATTTCAGAATTCTACCTCAAAGCAATATCTTATACTTATTGATATTGAAAATCAGTGTTTATCTTTTATAAATTTCATTGAACTTTCCTTTTGTATCAGGTTGAAAATTTATCTAATCTACAAAATATAATGTGCTCTACTCCAAGAATGTGAAAAAAATATAATATCATCAATATTAACTAATGTGTAACATATAAATTTTAGCTACATGATTATACACCGTCTTTTTAGTTTACCGGTACCAAGAAATACAGTGTGAGTTCGTTATGAAACCCAGGACTCACCAATATTAACACGATTACTCAAAATTAGTCAACCCCTAAATCAAGATACATATTGAGAAACATAGCGTTAAATTACTTGATATTAACTAAAAACACTTTATTATTCTCTAGTACTGAAAATATGTATACTATTTAATATAAATTTAATCTATCCTAATAATATTGCCGCTCATCATACACCCTACCAATTATTTTGATTATTATATTCTTGAAAACTAATTTTTTTTTTATTTGTCAATTTTAATAAATTGTGACTCCGATTAAATCGTATAATTCAAACTCAGAATATAGACAAATCTTTTAGAGTAAGTTTTTAATACACAATTTTTAAAATATAAAATAGGAATAATTTGCCTATATCGTAAATTTAATTAGAGCAGATGAGGAATTTAAAATAATTTATAATTTATTACAATAAATAAAAGACTTTTTCAAAAATTTTCCTGAAATTATGTTAGATCTCTTGTTGTTTCTAGGCCAATCATCGAGCCTTTCCAACATATTCAATGTTATAATATTTTCCGCTTTTTTATTTTTTTTTACTAAGAGAATTCTACAATAAAATAGAAGTTCAAGTAAAATATGCGATTTCTTTCAAGTGGTATAAATAATAAATTCATACATAAATAAGTAAAATTGGCTTTAATATTTGTAAAAGCTCCACATTTTAAATATAATATTATTTTAGAGCATACATTCGTGCATGATGCATACAATTTCCTCATAGCATTAATATAATTGGCACATATAATATAATTTCTCTTTATTTTTTATTGTTGGTGGGTCCCGTGTGAAGCTTTGCGTCTGAACGTTTTGTCGACTATTTATTTGCCTGCGAGCAATCCTTGATATAAACTAATGATGTGAAGACTGAGAGGTATAACTCAAGTTAAAAGTTACATACTATATTGTCATAATTATAATGTTTTTATTTATTATCTAAAAAATTTTTACCAACCTGAGTTAGCGATGCTGTTCAAGAATTCTAGATTTTTGTCAATTCACAAGAAAGTTAAAACTTTTTCTGTAACTTCCCCAAATCTCTCTCTTGATCCTCTTTTTCTTGAAACTATGTGCGTAGTCAGAAGATTATATTTTATAGCAATTTTCTTTTCTTAGAAATTGCATATAAAAAAACTATTTCTCTTGTGGTGTTTTAAAGCAAGGACTTATGAAAAAGCATTCTTAAAAAAAGTCTCAAAAAAGAAGGTTTCACATTCAGAATAGCTTAACTTTAACTTGAAATTCTTCTCACCAAAATTTTTTTTTTACATTTGATAGTGGTTTTATCTGAGATCCATATTATTTAGAAAGAATTTGATTAGTAATGTAGTCTATTCTTGTTCTCCAGTATGGCCAGGTTCATTTTCCCCATGTTCAATAGTCAACCACTTGCATATATTGATCTGGCAGAGTCGTTCTGAATTTCAGTCTGGAATAAAAGTCAAACGATGAATTTTGAAAGTCCATAATTTTTCAAATTTTATTTATAAACTTTAGTTCCCCAATAACCATACACAAGATATTCTTCTTATGTGCTTTATCATAGGCTAAATAGCCACTAGATTAAGCTATCAGATTGCTCCTTATTCGTTATTTTTAAATAAGTATTTATGGCGAGTAAGAAGAAGATAAATAATATATTTATATAGAATTTAATAAAAAATGAATATTTGTTGTACCATATATCTATAGCGACTTGTTTGATTTTTTTAATCGAGTAATATTAACTCATATAATGTCCAGTGTAATTTAAGTGATCCCAATATGTTTCTATCGGATCCTTATATTTATTAATAAACGTATATACTAGTAATATTTTGTTTTTTTGTGTTTATACTAATTAATAAATCTTTGTGTTTATAAAATCCTAATTTCTAGAAGTAGGATATATGATTATTTAACAGTCAATAACACGTAGCAATATTTTATAAATATACTATTATCATATATAAAGTAATTGTTGCTTTTTGTGCTATTACCTTCAGGTTTCAGCCGCAATTTATAAGAATAAAAAAATAAAAATCAATTTGATTGAATCTTGTGATTTTGTCTTAATCTAACTTTAATAAATCTAGTTTTAAACATACTTGTATCATAGCAACTAAGAATGTAATCGACATATTCGATTATGATTAAGTTTTTGTGCCACTCGACGATTTTAGCATAAGATCGTACCTTCGTGAGTGTGTCAGTACATTAACCATGTTATTTAACAGTATGTAAATGCTCTAATTTCTGCTATAGAAGGTGAAGAGAAGAACGGTGTATATGTAAGATGTAAGTTAAGAAGGTCAATATGAGATATGGCCAAGAAGAAAAGGAAGATATGATTAAGAATAATAATTGAAAGATGATATACAAATATAACTTTCCGAAGCGAAGAAGAAGAAGCGAAAGCCATCCCAACCAAGACACAACCTATTTTAAAGAGAAAAAATGTTATATTGACCAAGGTAAGGAAGGAGAAAGAAGAAAAATGAACTCCGCCATACTCCGGCAAAACGAAGGACCAGAAGAAATAATATGGAAAGAAGAAGACCTAGCAGTAAGGAGTAAGTATAGAAGAAAAGAAGAAGAAGAAGAAAGAATTAAAGTATGATTATGATATATTAGGTATATTAAAAAATAAAATAGTAAATAGTAAATTAAGGAACAAGGAAAAGAAGAAAAATAAGAAGAGTTTTCCTTTGTACAAGTAAAGAAGAAGATAAGTGATGATTGTTAATGGAAGAACAAGTATAATAATATATTATTAGATAATATATAGTATATATATAAAGGTAATATAATAAGTAATAATGCATATAAATAGGGTGAATATAGGGATAATAGTAAAGTAAGGTATTATAATAGATAGATAGAGGAATATATATATGATGTCAAAAATTATCTCTTCGGGTGGTGAGTAATTTGTGAAGACTATCAAGGAGTTGAGAAGATTAAACACTCAGATAGCCAATATCCCAATGTTTTATTGATGGGTGACGTTATCCGCAGGAAAGGGGATCAAAATAATGGAGTATCGTACAAGATGGAAAATAAAAAATTGCGATATAAATTTAAATAAGGAAAAAATTAGGAATAAAAGTGGGTGACAATGAAACAATTTACCGCGGGTGTAAGTATAAAAAAAACGCTATCGATTAAGATATTAAAATAGGAAAATAATGACATTCCAATGTTAAATAATTGGGTTTGCATATGTACTGAATTATTTGTTTGGGTTAACAAATGCATTTAGAGTTACAACTGTCAAGGAATATAACATTTAAATAAAATTTTCCGTGTTTAGGTAAATTATCCAAATAATGATTAATATCGCGAGAGAAATATGTATTCTACCTTATTTAATTTATTTAATAAAATTACAAAACCTAGAAGAAATATGATAATCTAGGCGACAGATCGGCTCAGCTTTGTCACCTCGAGGGGTTAATAGGGATATCAATGAAGAGAGCTCTGTGCTTCTACGAGTTATGTCGGGTCAAACCAAGATATATCTCCATACATATGTAAGTGAGAGAGTAAACTAACTTTGACTAGTGAGAAACTAAATCACTCTCGGCTAGATATATAGATTAAAGTAAACTTTAACTCAAGAGATAACATCACTATAGATATATAATACTAGGCATAAGACTTACTACTAATATGTGATCATACTTACTATAAAGATACTAGTATTATACTTATATATATATAGTATATAGGGTATAGTTCCAAGAGGTAATTTCATCACTGGGAGTATATATATATATATATGTTTTAGGTAAAATAAATTATAAAATAAATTATATTGTTATAACGAAGAACATATAGTTCAGTATCTGATCATATATGCTCAGAAATACTGCAGAAATATGCGAAGTGTGTTAGTGATAACTACTCACCCAATATAATACTAATTTATGAAAAATTATTCTCAAATTATTCAAAATTTATAATATAATTATAATTATTAGTATTATTAGATATTTATCTTTATTTAAATATGTAAAGGAATTTGATATTTATAATATAAATAAAAAAACACTGAGGAACTAAAGGAGAGTGCTTTGTTTGTTCTAAATCTGTATTTCTGAAGGAAGGAATGGTGACTAGAATGAAGTTACAACAACCAAGCCAGCGTAGAAAAGGGGTATTATAAATAATTAGGTAGTTAGTTAGATATTCTATATAATTAGATGTACTGCGAAAATATAATACTCTATTTAAGGATGAAAAATTCTATATCCCCTATTTTAAGTCTCATTACAGATACCTAATTACATTGCGATTTAAATCCATCAAAGTAAATTAAAACTCTTTTAATAATAGACATAAAACTGTTAATTATAAACACAAAAAGTATTTAATAACCCATATGATCAAATGATTAGCCTTGAGAGGTTAATTATCATATACTATATATAATACACAAGGAAATATATGAGGTACTAGTAAGATACCGTTATACGTACCTAATTAACGTAATATAAATAGAAAATAAGAGCGTTTTATAAGAATTATTAATCCACCTCCCTTTAAAAGTAGTATACGAATAGTATAGGGATCATATATTACTAAATTATTGAACGTGTTAACATCACACTAAATTCAAACATACACTATCAAACAAATCTGTCACTTCAAGAGTCAATTACTGTGTTCCACAATCTGGTATGTCTTTATACAGCTTTCAGATTAAGGATCAATAAATGTATCTCGTTTACGGATAAGAGAGAGACACGCGGAGTCGCAGCCGAGGCAAAGGTATGGTAAGGCCCTCTCGGGGACATGTAATTGCGCTGTACAAAGAAACAGAAAACCACTGTATTAATATTTGCAATTTAAACGTTCTTTGCGAATAGTCCGGAACTGAGGTGAACACAAGAGTGATTATTATGTCATACAAACGATAATAGGCAATTATATAATTCGGGTTTTTCAGATAACACGAAGACTTCTTATATCATTGACGAATATACTTTTCGCAGAGAAGACGCTAAAGATAATACTAGATTTAATCAACTAGATTAGCTGTTTAATACACGTGAATGATATTATATTATGTGTAAAAATTCATTTATTCTAGCCTATCATTCGAAATAATGGTATCCTAATCCTCTTTATGTAGAGTGGAGTCGTTTATCACCCTAAGGGACTAGTTATTCAACATGTGTAGCACATATATTGTACTTCTGTGCAGGGCTTCAAGCCCACGAGATAATTAAATAGATGGCTCTGTAACTATTGTGGTGTAAGTAGAGACGCCCATATTTTAGTCAAGTCACGAACGACTCGTAGAAATTGAGATAGTCTCTGGGCGCGTGCGAGAGTTGAAGGTATCACACTCTGAGTGTGATTCAGAAAGTACCTCTCTTAATAATCTAGTGAATCTCGCATTTAAATTCATAATCCTGTAGTGGCAGGTATACTATCAATCTCGCTAAAAATTGTGTAATTTCGTAACAAATTAGAGAAGATCTGGATAAGTAATTAGAACCTCCAGAGAAAAAGTCTATGTAGAGATCACTACTTTCAGCTAGAATAATAAATCTTATATTTATCCTTACTAGGAAAGTATTTGCCATGTATTCCTAACGGAAACCTTGGGTATTATTTTATATATATCTAGTTCAACCGAATTGTACTGGCATCTTCTGGAAAAAAAGATTGGTAGGATACCCACAGCTTGCTATAGAAGCCCTGAAATTAGTTAAACACCATTCATTTACCCCTGAATTGTTCTCTCATATTCCAATTCACGAGTACGATAATTTCAAATGAGGAACATTGACTTTGCAAATAATTATTATAATTTCTTTAGTTATCTTTGAAAACAAAAGGACGGAGAAAATATCTACAAAAAACTAGCATCAAAAGGTTATTTATTATTTTGTCCAAAATTTCATTTTAATATATTTTTATAATATTTGTTGCAAATCGCAATTGTGGAATCACTTTTTAAGGCATAAATTATATATATATTTATAAATATTGCTGCATTTCTTCTCTGTTGAATATTTCCACAAACAAAATATTAATTTTTGGCGGGAAGATAACGACATAATATTTGTGCATATAGCTGGAGTAAAAAAAAAGTTTTTTTTTTACACAATATGATAGGAGATATTTACATAATAAGATATAAAAGATTGAATTACAATATATTGCAATAGAAATCATATAATTCATGATAAAGCTATTAAATTAAACAATCTACGTGAAACTTATTATGGATTATAAAAGTACTCCTAGAACTTTACTTTCATTTAGAATTTCTAAAAGGAAACATTTTTTATATGTTTAACCTTTTTCTTTCAAAAATATTTGCACGATATTAAACTTTTCTTTTCAAAGCACTTCTTCACTATTTACACTTCGCTTCTCAAAAGAGGAGCCAATATAAACTAAAACAAATTTGCTGTTCTGTAGATGAAGTGACCTTCTGTGAAGGCGAATCAACCATTGAATGATGAAGTTTGACAGTAATATATGAAACTGTCTGTTGATTTTGCTCTATGATATTGAAGGAAGAATACAGATTGAATGAAATATATATATATATATATATATATATATATATATATATATATATATATTATAATATATATATATACTATATATATATATAATATCATATATATCTAATATATATATATATATATATAATTATATATATATATATATATAATATATATATATATATATATATATATATATATATATACCTATATCTATATATAATATATATATATATATATATTATATATATATAATATATATAATATATATATATATATATATAATATATACTATATATATATATAATAAATATATATATAATATTATATATATATCATAGTAATAATATATTTACCATCTGCCAATATAGGGCCTTTTCGCCTGTCAGTTGGACCAGCATTTTTTTCCTTCGGCCCAAAAACTGCTTGATCCTATGAAGCACTCGACAAAAAACATTTCTTAGCGCCAAATGGTTTTCTGATGCAGTTCCCCTTTGAGTTATACACCTCAGGCTAAGGTTCACCCTTTCAGTAGAACTGAGCACCTTTCTTACAATTTTTGCATAGAAACTCGGTTCCCTTCCCATACGATTCTTTCCAAGAAGATCGTGTTCCTAGTCGCATAAGATTCCAATGCTTGTCCAGGAGTTCTTCAAGCAAAAATGTAAAGGACCGGTGCTTTTAGCCATATCACCCTATGCCAACTATGCGAAGAAAAGAAAAGTCTTCATATGTTCCTACTGTCTCCAATATCCATTCTTCTTATATATATATATATATATATATATATATATATATATATACTATATATATAAACTAGGATATATATATATAGTATGATATAAATATATATATATAATATATAGTATAAGGAATATATATATAAATATATAGTACCTATGTAGTATAGTATATATAATTATATCAGAGGCGAACTCCTACACACGATACGTCCTTTTCGTGCTGCGTGTTGGCTTGTTGACTGAGCACGAGTTAGACATCTATAGGAACGATCGGTCTTTTTACGAAATTTCATAATGTGTACGATATAAAATTCTCTTATTTTTTACGAAAATTAACATTTTATCTATAATAAAATGAAATACATATAAGATTATGAAAAATTGAAACAAAAAAATGTAAGAATAATCACCATTAATAACTTTCTTTTAATCTATCTACAAAATGAGTAAACATGTTGGTGTATACATAGAATAGCGGAAGATGGTAGCTTTCTGTGAACATTTAGACCGTTTAATGAAAAAGTGTTTATAAATAGAGTAGCTCTTTTTTTAAAAAAAAAATACTTTATTTTTAAAAACATATCAAATAATATATAATTTAAAAAGAATATATAATAAATATAATAAAATAATAAAAGAAATCAATAAAAGTACTTAAGAAATAATGAAGAAAAAAACTTGAAATATTATAGTTAACCATGGAATCAACCTTAAATTAAAGAAAACTTTTAAAATAATTTATAACTCATAGTATCTAATATATATATATATAATATTAATATTATATATAAATATATATTATATACTATATATATTATAAACTTATATATATTATATATATATATATATATATATATATTATATATATACTATATATATTTTGATATATATAGAAACCGTTGAGAGAGAGAGACAGAGAGAAGAGAGAGAGAGAGAAGAGAGCGAGAGACCCGAGTATAAAGTTACTGGAGTCTTTCACCTGATAATATATCATATAACATATATACTATTATATATATATTATATATGATATAATATATTATATATATATAATTATATAATATTATATGATATACTATTATATATAATATATATATATATAATATATACTATAGCGATAGTGGTATGCAAATTCTTCATTGAATTAAGCATATCACAATATACAAATAATTCCTCTCCATTTTTTTCTAAAGATTACCAATTTTATATATAGTAGTAGTGGGTAGTGGTCTTATTGTATTGTTG
>JABUQX010117614.1:35000-37544 GCA_015478945.1 Trachelipus rathkii
AAAAAAAGTTTTGAGACCCTCTGTTTTTAAACGATGTAATTTATTTCCAAATAAAATAGTAACAAAAGTTTACCCTTTGCTGAAGAATTGCTCTCCGCTCTCACAAACTTGATATCCAATGTTCATGGCTTAGCCAAGTGTTTTAACTATCTTTCTGGGTGACTTTCAATTTTGTAAATTTTTGTGAGTCGATAGATTCCTGCTTCTTTGATTTGTTTAGTCGTCTGTTTACCTCCCCTGCTAGAGATTTGGAATTTTCTTGTAAACATTGTTTTTGTGGAATTCGAGGTTTCATGAGAGAGTTGAGAGAAAAGTAAGTCTGAATAATTTGAGGTATCTCGACAAGGCGGGGTTATATATAATTTCGTTTTTTTAGCCTAAGTTCGAACATAAATAACAAAATTAAAATTTTTGCGAATACGTTATAATTGAGGGTACTACATTACTTTCCACGCTAAACACGAATGTGAGAAAGTATGTAATAATATTTATATAAGATATAAAAGCAAATCATAATAAATGCATATTTGGGGGCATTCGGAAATGCGCACTACACCATACAAAAATTTCAAATGAAGAAATAATAAAGAAATATATACCTACAGTGAAATGTACATTCACATGCAAGCATATCTGGTTCTGTCCATAGACATAAGCATACATACAAACATATGAATGTAAGAGATTACAAAATATAAAATTGCACATAAACAAAAATTAAAAGATAATTATACAACGAAAAGGCCACATTCAATACTTAGCTAATTTGATTTATGTCCGTTAAGAACTAAGCAATAATACAAACATTTGAATGCAGATACAATTGTATAATAAATATTATAGATAATCGGCCACACAAGTTGGTATAGAATGTCACTTGGAACGGGAATGCGTGGAAATTTTGACATTGGTGAGAAGATTAAGTCCATACGTGAAAATCTTGATCCATATAGGCCAAAATTGCGCGTCTTCATTTCGAAGAGAAAGCTCTGACACTTGGATGAGACAAACTTATGGAAATCTTGAAAAAGAACTTGTTGCGATTCTGGTTTGGTATAGGATTTAAAGTTCTACAGCCACATGGGCGTCAATCACCTGGAGTAATTTTGAAGCGAGATGAGGTGATAAGCAACCAGGGGACTGAGAAAAGTTTGAAAGGACACCAGTTTCATTTCTTTTTTTTTTTTTTTTTTTTTTTTTTTTTTTTTTTTTTTTTTTTTTTTTTTTTTTTTTTTACTTTTGTAAATTTTTCAAATGTAAAAAACATAGGGGATGGTACTGAAATATTGAGAATTCGAATATTAGCCTGAAGGTTCGTAGTGAAATTCAAATTGAGTATCAGACGCAGTAATCCAAAATTAATTGGGAATGAGAAAAGAAGTCCGTTTATCGGTAATGTTTGATTGCGGTTCGTTTGAGTCATCTTTTTGGAGTGTCCTGATTTGCAATTTTTAGTATTATTGTTAGTTTTTCTTTTTCTTAATTTTGGTTGTTTTCCTTTGGTTACAGAAGGCACTGATTGAAGTTCTGGGTGTTTTCTCCGGGTTTCCCCCAAATTATATAGGGGCAAAAACTTGCTAGGTGGTGGTTCTTTTGAGATCAGTCTTGGGCTTAGCAAATATTTACCTCCCCTTCTGGGAGACTTTCGTTCTTAAATTTTGCGAGTCGAAGAGTCTGCTTCTCGGTTGCTTAATCGGTTGTTTACCTCCCCTGCTAAGATTGGAATTTCTTGAAACTTGTTTTCGAGAGATTGAGTTCTCGGAGAGAGAAGAAGTTGGAGAGAAGAAAAAATAAAAGCTCAATATTGAGTAATCTCGACAAGGTGGGTTAAAAATATTAATTTCCGCTTGAAGACTTATGGGTTAAGATTTATTGCTTTACGCAAATTTTAAAGCATAAGTTGAACATAATAACAAAAGTATAAATGTTTTTTTGCGAATAGAATAATAATTGAGAAGGTAACTATAATATATAAATTAATATTATATATAATATATATAATATAATATATATTAATATATATATATATATATAATACTATATATATATATATATATATATATATATATAATATAATATAATAAATATAAATATATTATATATACTATATATATATATAATAATATATAATATAATATAAGTCAGCCATTCACAGATTAGCTGACACTTGTACTTAAAAACTAAACAATAGCTACATCACAAACTAAATAACATTTTTTTGAAATCAGTGAAACATTTTAAAGCAGAGAAAGTAAATAGGAAATAAAATAAAGTTTAAAAAAATACTAAATAAAATAATAAATAAGATTTTTGATGTAACGAACATGTCCGCGTATCCCTACCAATTTACTGAAGAAAATAACCCCGCAAAATTAGCTTTCGGCAGATATCTATGAAAAGTACTGAGACTGCATAAGATGGAATTGAAAAAAAAATATTATTTTTTTAATTTAATTAGCGGTAAATGACATGGCAACAAGGGTAGAAATCACGGGGAGGCTTGATCCCACCAGTTACCCCCCGAACCCGTGAGTGCTGAGGTGA
>JABUQX010117615.1:0-12500 GCA_015478945.1 Trachelipus rathkii
CAGAGAGAGATCGTCAATGTTTCAGTTATCATGTAAACCTGATTAAAATTTTGCTTCTTGAGGCAATAATTATATATATATATATATATATTATATAAATATATAAAATGTATCTATATGATATATATATAAGTATAAATATATATATATATATTATATATAATATAAATATATAATATAATAATATTAAAAATATATAATATATATATAAAATATAATAATATATATAGTAATTAGGAATGCAAGATAGGATAGATTAGGAACTTCGGTTCCGGCCGGAACTGAAAATCTCAGTTCCGGTGCACATTTCGAATAAATATAATTAATATATATATTAATATACTTATATATATATATAATATATATATATATTATATATAATATATATAAATTATAGTATATATATTATATAATTTAATGAATTTTTCATGTCTGAATTGTTTGATTCGATGAATTGTTTGATTCGGTGAATTGTTTGATTCGAACGGTATGTGATATTAAAAAAAGTATTTCCAAAATGATGTTATAGATAAATTTTGATTATGGGATATTGAATTATTTAGTTAGCAAATAAAATAGTTTAATGATTTGTCTCTTAGAAATTTCTTGTTTAAGAACTACAATAGTAATTATGTAATCATATTGTAGATGTGATTATTTCTTCTTGCATATGTTCTTTTAACCTGCAGTTAGGTAAATTTTGAGTAAATATTGTATTAACATAATAAATTGGTGTATTTTTACATTGTTACCTTTTTTAAATAATTATCAGTTTCGGTTCAATTTAAAATCCTTAAATTAAATAAGGCCTGAAGTCATATTCTTTTATATCTAGAAAGAATACATAGTGCAGAGAAGAATTGTTTTATATGAAAATTAAATTTCTCATATCAAATTATAGCTGATTCAACTCTACTTTTTAGCGTCCAGGTGTATTCTTATTAACCCGATTTATAATGTATAGCTCATGTTCACTGAATCGAACATATATTATACCTATATATATTATATATATAATTATAATATATATATATTTATATATATATTATAATATATAATTATATATATATATATATATATATTATATATATATACTATATATAATATTATATTTATATATATAATATATATTAATTTATATATATATATATATTATATATATGATATATATATATATATATATATAATATATATATATATATAATAGTATATATATATATATATAATTTTATATATGATATATATATAATAGGTATATTAATAATAATATATATTATATATATATATATATATATAATAAATGTCAAAAATATATTTACTGATTTAGATTCCATAAACATTATAAATTATACACTATTTCCTAAAATTTTAACAATTTTTAAACCGGCAAGAATCCACAAAACCTTGCAGACTGTTCAGGCTGACACCGGCACCGGCCCCAAAGCCCTGCTTATTAAAACCGTGTAGAATATTTGCTTTACATACTTCCTTTCTCATACTTTGGTAATTTCATATTCTTTGTGACACTTTCTAAAGATGAAAATTCATTATTTTTATAAATTTAGTTAGTGATATTTCAGTATTACTACTTGCACAGTTTTTTTGTTTAATTTGATAGCTTTAAAATATTCAAAACTCTTTAAAGTTTTTTTTAATTATCATTATATAGTATATATAATATACTTTTTATATTTATATATATTATAATAATATATATATTAGATATTATAATTATAAATATAATAGTAATATAGGGCGTAGGAGATTTCATTTAGGGGGGGCAAGGTTGAGTGATATATATATATATATAGTATATATCATATATATATATTATATATATATAATATAATATAATATAATATTATATATAATATTATATATATTATATATATAATATTAGCATCTTTGCCAGCCGCCAAATGCTATCGACATAGCTGAATAGTTCAATCGAGAAATACTGTCTAAGAGCTATGTATAAAATCACACATCCATTGACTTCAAGCCAATTGAAAACGAAAACACAGTTAAAACTATAAAAAGTTATGTTTATAATAACGTTATGAATTATAACTTACTCCTTCAGTATCTACTTCGAGTTGATGATCTTTTCTCAGTTTTTATCTAATAAAACCTAAAAACGTCGTTTGGCAAACATATAAGGTTAAGTTTTTTATTTCGCCAAGATATAGGGGGGCAAGTGCCTGCCCCCTACATATGCCCATGATATAATATATATATATTATATATATATATATATATAATATAATATATTATATTATATATATATATATAGTATATATATTATATATATTTTTATATATACTATATATATAAATATATATATATTTATATATAATAATAATATATATATTATTATAATATATATATTATATATAATTATAATAATATAATTATAAATATTATATAATTATATATATATATACTATATATAATATGATAATAGTATATATATATAATATATATATATATATATATATATATATATATATATAGATACTTTTTTAAAAATATTTTAATTACCTATAAGTACGAAAATGACATCAACCAATTAAGTCGCAATGTGTTCTTTATTTTTTCAGTTTGTTGTAATAAATCACATGTTTAAATATACTTAACCGGTGCTATAAATAAACTCGTTACATATTATTATTATTCATATTGTTATTATTATTATTGATTATATCTATTATTATTATCATATTATTATTATTATTATTCTATTAATTATGTATTATCAAAGTAACGTGAATAGATAATTTCTAAATGACTATTTTATTATTCTCAAAATGTCTCTCACGCACGAGTCGGTTCAGAAATTTTTTTTTCAATGCAACTACATGCATTGGCTCGTATTCGCTTTGATTCATGTCCTGACTTTGTGTTAATTTAACCCTAACTTATGAATTACACAGCAGCAATATTCAAATAGATGTTATAACTGTTTGAAGCTAGTCTCCTACAACATTCTCATAATGAATGAACTTAAATAGCCCGTTGTCCGCTTAGGTCAACTCCTGCTGTCACCCGAACTCATATTGGATTTTGACTGAATACAGAAATTTTTGTCGTAGCTGCTTCGACACCTCATTGTATCATCAGTGAGACAATTCATTTGTTCAATCCCGACATAGACATTCGGAAGAAGTGGCGTCCTTATCTTGAAGTCGACCATTACTCTCAGTTTATGTTTCCTCCGTATGACATTTTCCTGGCAACCGTCTATCTCGGGCTGAAGATATGACTCAGATTAGTTCTATTTGTTGATTATACTTCTCCGAAAGAAATAAATTTCTCGCATTCGAATATTTATCAATTTAACTCTAGATAACAACCCTTTGAAAGAGCTGAGGCTTCGAATTCACGATAGGTTTGCAGTCGTTCTGCACGACATGGTGATCTTTGAGATGCGTCGTTAAGAAAATCCCTAAAAAATACGTAAACATAAGTCATTCAATACCAAATCTCCACCGATAATTTTGATGTTATCTATAGCGTCGCAGCTAGTTCAATCCCTAGCATCAACAGCGAGTACCCAGGAGACGCATTTTCAGGACATCTACGTCGCTCAGAGTTAATTTCGTAACTTCCCTAATGTTATAAATATATAATATAAATATATATATATATATATATATATATAATATATTATGAATATATATATATACTATATATTATAGTATATATAACTATATATATATATAAATATATATAGATATATATGGCATTTATATTACTATTGTAAACGGAGGCTGTTGTTATGTACGTATAGATGAAATGAATGCGTACGTCATAGCTGTGACGCGTGGGTTGCGTACTGCTGACGTTATGTCCTGACGTCACATCTGCGTATGTTAATGTATGTGGGATTATTATATATAATATTACTATATAAATATAATATATATATATATATATAATATAATTATATAATATATATATATATTAATATATAGATATATTGTATGTTCGCATTGTGTTTGAAAATCTGGCAATATATGGAATATAATTTCCAAAGTTTCATCTAATGGCAAGTTAATAAATAAACTTTGATTATTGCTTTATACTTACTTTGAAGGTATCGTCTTTATGTTAACATGTCTATAAAAGTGCGTGTATAAATGACTAATAATGTCAATTTTGTCTATAAATGAATTAATTGGTGGCGAAAGTACTTTATTGGCTTTTCTGCAATATAACAAGTTAATCGTAGAAACAAAAACATGTATACACTGTGATATTCGATGTGAGTTAACTAAACAAGGACAGAAATATAACTTTATTGTAAAGATGCAATCGTCGTATTTTTCTGCTAACTGAAAAAATTCCTGGGCTGCTATTTTTTAGTTAAGTACTAATTCTATAAGAGAAGACAAAAGAGAAAATCTTAGTCGGCTTATTTAGCAAAATTTCATTTCCAAAAAGTATACAAGAGATCAAAATAGTTATCAATTTGTAGAACCCGTACAAATATTTGAAACTTGTTAAGGGGACATTTATCAATATCCTGTATGATATATATATATTTATATATATATATATAATATGTATATATATATTATACTATATAATATATATTATAATAGATTATATATTATTATAATATATATATATAATATATTTATATATATATAATATATATATATATATATATATATATTATAATAATATATATATATATATAAATATAATATAATATAATTATATATATATAATTATAGTATAGATATGGCTTAATTTTTATCATTCGGCCACAGTGATCAGTAAAGTTTAGGCGATGTTTTCGGGCAGAGGTGATCCCACACGAGCCCCTAAAATGGAGTATTTACCCCTTTTTAGGGGCTCGAGCCGATGGGGGACGAGAAGGGGACGATTCATACCCCGGAGGGGATGGTCCTAGAAAAATCTGATTAATCAATATACTTTTGAACGGGGTTCCGGAACCATCCCGGAGGGGGGATTAGTCCCCCGCCGTATTGTCCCACCTAGTAGCCGAGAGCCTGCGACTCCTTCATCGGGTCGGGTTACCCGTGGTATTCGTTAGTGATATATCCCAAAAACAATAAATCCCAAAAGTGTAGTTTTGGGACATTTATTCGCAACAATGTATTCGTACTCTATAAATCTCAAAACCAATTGGGACATTTGATTCTATATATATATATCTATTTATATATATATATATATATATATTATAATATAAATATAGATTATATATAGTATATATATAATTTATAATATATATATTATATAATATATATATATATATATATATAATATTTATAATATAATTAATATATAATATTCTGACTACAACGCGTATTACGCAACTTCTGACGCAACAGCCCAAACGTGACCATGAAGAGTCTACGTTTGGACATGACGTCGCGCTTCAGTATATCTAATACGAACGAAAGCTCCTTGGAATGTAAAATCTTCATATTATAATATAATATATATATATATATATATATTATATATATATATATATATATATAATAAGTATATATATATAATATATTATTAATATATATATATTATATATATAGTGTCAGCCTCCCGAAAGCAACATTGCTGAACAAAAAAACTAACGCTACGGAAAATAACTAAGATTTTATTAATTCGAGACATTTTTAGCCATGTTTTTTTCTTGAAAAAAAAAAAATTTGCTTAAAAAAATTTTAAATTTTTTAAAATTGATAAATTTATATAAATATCATATGTGAGAAGAAGCAAGGAGCTCCATCAACACGTGTGAAACGTTAAAGGCTGCCAAATGTCGATTTTTTTTTTAAGCCTAAAAGAAATCCCAAGGTAAACGACCAAAGATGGACAAGTCCGGGTGTCTCGCCCACGCGGGGACGACAGGGGGACTTCGTCCCCTCTGTTCTCCGTCGGCTCGAGCCTTTAAAAATTAAAGAAAAGAAAAATTAACATTTCTCCAGAGCAAAAAAAAGCAATTTTGGCAACTCTTCGCTCTGCGCAACTGCAGAAATGGAAGGTTGATGAGAGTGTACTCTGCCAGACCAAAGATTATATATTAATATTACAGTATTAATAGAATATTAAATAAAATATTGTTCATTGGATGCGGTTTCATCGATGAAAAATGGCTTGCTGAAATCAAAAATGTATTTATTTCCCTGTAGCTGTTATAGTGTTTTAGTTACATGGTAGAGTTCGGGAGGCCTGCCTATATATTATATATATAATATTAATATATATATTATAAATATATTATATAATATATATATATATAATATACGTATATATATATATATAATTATATATATATATATATATATATATATTTAAATATATAATAATTATATATATTGTACACGGCAATCAAACCTAATTTATTCACTGGAGGATTTTTAACTAAATTTGATTAAAAATTATTTTTAATTTGCTAATACACTTAATTAATTATTCGAAATTCTCCTTCTTAAGTTTCCAAGCTTTCGTGGAGTCTTCTCCCACCTCTTCATGGAACTCAAAGAGAATAAGAAATTTTAGGTGGTTCGATGTCCAATAATTCGATTCGTTCGCCATTTCTTTATTAGTTGTCTGCATGAGTTGGATAATTTTAAGTTTCGTTAACTGTGTTGTCGATACTGTAGTTATTTTGGTCTCTATTGATTTTTTTTTATTATTAAATATGATTCATATAGTTTTCTGAATTTATGGTTATTGATTTTTTGTATTACCAGGCTATTTTTAGTGTCTATCGGATGGCCTTCGTTTAATTGGTGCATTACAAGAGGAGAATTTCTGTTGAAGGTCCGGATATCGTATTTATGTTGATATAGTCTTCGGTCGACGTCGATTGATTCACCAATATATTTATAATTACAGGTTTTGCAAGGGATTGAGTATATTGCTGCATTACTAATATTATCTATTTTTGGTTTTAATAATTTGTTTAGTGTATTGTATTTAGTTACTATATTGTTATTATGATTTTTATAGTTTATATCTGTGTTTATTACTAAAGTGTGTTTATGATTATTAAATGTGTTATTAATTAAGTTTGTGTTATTTTCCTTGTTGATGAATATTTTTTTTTGCCTTGTTTAGACTTTGATGTATGATTTTTATTGGGTAATTTAAATTGGTAAAAGTTTCTTTTATGTAATTAATTTCTGCCTCGACTGATTGTTCACTACATATTTGATAAGCACGTAATGCCAAAGTTATGATGACGCCCCTCTTAATATGCAAACTATGATTGGAAAACCAGTGTATATATTTAGGGTTATGAGTTGGTTTTCGAAATATTGAAAAAGTAAGGTTTTTAGGGTTTGTCCAGTTAATTAATATGTCGAGAAAGGGGATATTTTTATTAATGGAATATTCAATTGTAAACTTGATGGAAGGTGTTATATCGTTAATGTGTCTGTGGATGGCATCGATGTTAAATTCATTAATGTATATGAAGAGAATGTCATCAACATATCTGAGCCAAATGCAGTTGGTGAAATTTACGTCTGAATGTGAAATTTTGTTCAATAAGTTCATAGTATAAACAGCTGATGATTGGGGACAAAGGTGAACCCATACTTAGGGCTGACCTTTGCATGTAGAACTGTTTATTAAAGGTAAAATGTGTGTTTTCAATGATTAAATTAATAGAGTAGAGGTAGAGTATAAAAAGGTAGAGTATAAAAAAGTAGAATTATAAAAGGTTAAGTGTGTCTCAGTAGAGATAGTGTTCGAAACAAGTATGAATTAGAGAATATGATACAACGTCAAAACGAGCATATATAATTTGTCATTGTTTTGGTGCTTGATGAGTTTTTAAGATTTGAGAAATTTTAATGTGGGAATTTGGATATATATTCCAAAGGGTTAGAGTTGGTGGGTGAGTCTATTTTGATAGTTTACAGTCATCAGTTAGTTTTGAAATATGGGCGTTATTTGGAGTGTTAGGCTTTATGGGTTTGGGAATACGCATAAAATTTTGCAAAGTTGTGTGTGAAATTTGAGTTTGTTTACTAAGTGGTGTCCGTTTAACTGTTTTTTTAACTTTTTGTTAATTGACTGTGAAGGTCTTTTAGAGTTTGATTATAGTTAATATATAGTTAACAATCATTTAAAAGTTCGTTTGCGTTTTGCTCAATGACGAAGTATGAATGAAGAGTTCAGAAGAATAGTGTATGTTGTAATAGCAATAGATTGAAGAGAGTGACGCAACATTTCGAGGGTAGAAAAAACCTAGAGAGAGTCTTAATGAGAACAGGAGGTTAATAAGACAAAGCTCAGACTTCACCTTTTAATTTTAATTAAATATTTGTATTTTTGTCCTAAAGCATAAAGAAAATGCGGCAATCACTCACTACAGTACTCCTCCCATCTAGTTCATAGCGCGATATTTCTTGCTGCTTCAGGTCTTAGATATTTACATTATTGACCCTAAAGCAGTAAATGGCAGTAGCGCAAACACACCATGCATATCTCCATCCTCTCCCATCAAGACATGCGTTATGCTTTACTCTCTTATGGTCATTAAATATGAACTTTATTGACCCTAAATCAGAAAGGTATTAACCCAAACCCCATCCCACACTTCCCACTCTGCCATGCGCTATTGCTTTAATGCTTTAAGTCATATTTGAACACTTTTTGTATAAACAACGTGAATATAACTACATTACATGTAAAATATTATAAACATTTTGTTTTGACTAGATTTTTATTAAAAATATAAATAATCAATAATCACTAGATCAGAACTCTACTCAACCACATCACCTGACGCTCCTTGTCATCTGTGATCTATGTAAACGAATTATTAAAGTCATATTTAAACACATTTTGTATAGCGTGAAAATAATGTTTTTTGCCTGCTGGACTTACCATAAAACTATTAGAAACACTTTGGCTTTTTACTAAATTTTTATTAAAAATATTCAATTAATCAATAAATAAATAGATTAAACTCTACTCAACCACACAACCACCACTTCCCTGTCACTGAATATTATCAATGTGATTTAAGATCATATTTAAACTTTATTAATTTCGTACGATAATATAAAAAATATGTTCTTTGTAATAACATTTTAATAATTATTTAAACCGAGAAACTTGTAATCCTCCTTAACTGATACAGCTGTATATAGTATATGTACTAAGCCGTAATATAATTTGTTAACAGAGAATATATAAACTAACACTTAATCTGTTTCCATTTCACACATATATTTCTCCGAACAACACCCTATATTGAGCGATTTGAAAAAATACTATCTCATATACGTAAGCAAGATAAGAGGGAAACTCAAAGGGGGGGAGCTTGGAAGCATGATGTCTGTGCAATATAGAGGTCAATTGCCCTTAGGTAATGGTCAAGCGACACCACATAAGTCATTTCCATACTTCCTAGAGCTGAAAACCAAAATTGGTTAGAAGGAAAGTACTAGTCGCAGTTAACCCTCGGAGTACCGAAAGCCAATAGTTGATAGGAAAGAAGGGATGAAATTCAGATGATCTAAGAAATGGGAGTTGAGCAGGGGTTTGTAAGGATTAGATAAATACAATGAGACTATAGGGATAGATAAAGGAATCCGAGCTGCGTGACCTTTTTCAGAAAGGGTTGCATATGTGCGCTTCAGCTAACTGAAAAAGTCTAGTATTGATGCATTAGAAATATAGCTGACCGAGGGACAAGTGTCAGCGTCAGCATGGCTCCATCAAAATGGGTCGGAAAGGAAGGCTACCCAGCTCAGCGCGGCCTTTCGTATATTTAGTGTACAGTTAGAACCCTAATGGCTACCCGATCAAGAGGTGTAACCGATAATGGCAAAGGCATAGAGACAGCGCGAAGAGGAAATGAGGGATGGTGAGCAGTCGCCAGGAGGTCCTTCCAGGAGAGATAGATGAACGAGACAGGCGTTAAAGGAGATTGGACGTTTCAGTTGACGTATAGCACCGAGAACAATCTGGCGAATGTAGAGGAGGGAAATGACAGATGTTAACAGAGAGTTGTGTGAGGAGGTGTTTGGGCCAAGAGGCGTCAGAAGTGTCTTTTAGTTAGGAGAACCTAGGAAGTAGCACATGGGCATTTCGCTTATAAAATGTCCGATTTGGCACTGTTTAATAGTATCGTCGCAATGATCCCGAGCTGATGCGGAAATTAGTGAGAGTGACAGATACGCGAGAAAATACCTCTATTTTCTAGCGGAATGTCGCAAAAACAACTACGATCGAACATGGTTTTGTAGGAGAGAGAGATTTATGTCGAAGGAATGAACCTAGTCATCCCATCAACGATTATGGCTCCCACCTTTTCTCAAACGGAGGGGGCCAAAAAAAATAAAAAAGCCTGGAAAAAAAAAGGCCTCCCCCCGTCCCCCCCTTTCCAAGTTTTGGGGGGTCAAATCGTCACTTAGAGTTATAGTTAGCTTAGAAACGTCGAAAAGCCCCCTCAATTCCACTGACTAAATGACAGAAATCGCATGGGGAAGGGATGGAGCTGTTGGAGAAAAAGTACTAAAAGTAAAGAGCTATAGGTTGTGGGTCAGATTTACCAATGCGATAGAGGAGGTCTGCCGTATATAAAGAGAGGACCATTTGTAAAACATAGGTCGTTTGTGTGTTAGAATTGTTGGGGGCGATCTGGAATGTATGTAGGTTCTTAATTAGTCTCTCCAGATAGTTGAGAGTCTCAGTATTCGGATGAGATGGTATAACAGTCTCATGAGAAGTATTAGAATATCAAATTAGGCGTAGAAATCTGTTCTGTTAATAAGAACAGTTATCAAAACCAAAGAACTATTGTAGTAGAAAAGGAAGAAAGATTTTTTTGCATAGAACACAAAGTTAGAGATTCGAGATTTCGAGCGTGTTTACAGGAGCGTTTGTTTTAGATAAAATTATGGAATAAGCAATATTTGGAATATGTTAAATCGTGTTCGAGGCTGAATTTTAGCTAATCTGAAACTCAGATAAGAGCAAATGGTTAGGATTTGAGCTTAGAAGAATGTGCATTCCAGGGATTCGAGTCCTGAGTGTAAGCCCACAGATTTGTTGGTAAACGTCAAATCAAATCAATAATTTGCCATTTCATAACAACAAACAACAACAACAACAACAACAACAACAACAACAACTAACAACAAAACCAACAAAACAACAACACACGAGAACAAAGATAAACAGAAAGGTGAAATCAGAGATAAAATTGTTCCAACATTAACCTAAATTATAAGTCGAATGCTAAAATTAATAAAAATTTATAAATTAAACAATGTAAAAATATACACAACTTATATAAACTTTCCCACCTAATAAACAGTATATACATTGTAATATATATATGTATATATATATAGATAATATAATATATAATATATAATATATATATATATAATATATATATATTAGTAATATATATAATATATATATTATAATATTAATATATATATATTAGAGAGAGAGAGAGAGAGAGAGGAGAGAGAGCAGTATAGCTCTCCGCAATGGTTGATTTCAAATTATCACACCATTCACGTAAAAGGATAATATGATAAAGTAGTGTTTCAGTCCTTTGCTATCTGACAAAGATATATGCTAATTTTTTTTCATATGATTCGAACGATCTAAAGAAACGTAGGTAAAATCAAAGTTCAATTTTTTTTTTTTTAAACCTGTTTAAATTCAAAAACATTAAAAGAAATGTTGGAAAAATTACACTCAATCTTATAACAAATAATTTAAAAACTAATACTTATAATTTAAACATAGCAAATTAACAAAAATCCCGCCTGCTCAAAAGAACGACGTTACGTTTTTAAGTTATATATAACTATATATTATCATAGTATATAATATATATATATATTATATATATATAATATATATATATATATTATATATATAATAATATATATATATATATATGTAATATATATATAATATATAATTAATATATATAAATATTTATATTATCTTCCGAAGGTGTCTTTATTTATCAGCTTTATGTATTGATCAATTTTTCTGAAAATGACAGCTCTTAAGACGCGGAGATTGAACGAAGCCAAGCTCTATTTACTCTCTCTCCTTTCTCTCTCTCTTCTCTCCTCTCTCTCTCCGTCTCTTCTCTCGTTTCCATATATATATAAGTATATATAATATATATATATAATTATAGTATTATATAATATATATATAAGTTATAATTATCATATATATATATATATATTAATCATATAATATTAATATATATTATATATATAATATAATATATAATATAATATTATATATATATATATATATTATAAGATAATTATATATATACCGTAACCGGTCCATATTTATAAAGGATATATTTAAGTGCACCAAGACCGTATTAGACGGATTTAAACACTCTATGAAGAAGTCTTGTAATATCAAAAAGTCATTGGTTTTACATGTTGTAGAGGTTATTAAGAGCTAGAGAGACTAAGAGATAAAAGTCAGGACTCGGGATATTCTTCACCTAA
>JABUQX010117615.1:15000-42019 GCA_015478945.1 Trachelipus rathkii
TGTTGCCAATACGGAGACGTGCAAGTGTCAACTCGTGCAATCGCTTCGCAGCGGGGCCAGAAGACCACTTCACCACCAAATGCTAGCTTTATTATTTCTAAGTTTGTCGCACCTGCTGATCAACCTCGTGCCAGCACTCTGCCAACTAAGACCAAAATCCCTGTCGAGAGCAGATAGTAAATCAGTTTAAAGAGCGGCCCTGTCGAATGGCAACGCGGGAGGTATCTGAACAGCTCGCGAAAAAAGAGTTGGCCATTGTTTGTTTTCTTTCTTTTTTCTACGTATTTCATTGACACTCGATCCCTCACTGAAAGGGGTTCACCATAGCATGATTGGTTCTACGGGATGAGCAGCCTAAATAAATTTTTTGCACGCGGATACCATGTGTGCGCTTTTAGAATAAGGGTTTCAAACCTTGGAGAAAGCGCTGAGCCACATCAGAAAATAACTGACACAAAGTGGGCTGATTAGAAAGACATTCGAAGAAAGGGCAATCATTATAGCCATTAATTCTGCAGTAAAATTGAAGCATGAGGGTGGGAGCGGTAGTTGGAGGAGGTTGCAGTCAGGAAAGTCAGCAGAGCACCCACACTGTCCCCTTTTTTAGAGCCGTCAGTAACGACTCGAGTAAATCGCAGTGATACTGCGGAATGAGACAGGAATGAGGCCTTTAACAAGGCAGCAGGGTTGCTAGATTTGGAGAGAGAGCCAAGCAAATGGGGGGAGCAGGGAATAGCCAATGTGTGTATATACTCTTCGTCATAAGAGAAAGGTAGCACCTTTTCCAAAGGGATGTTGAATGATAGAAGATATTATAACTGTGTTTGCAAATGGACAGGTATTAGGATCTGAGTAATTCTCGGCAGAATCGTGTTAGAAAAGACGGTATCTCATGTTGAAAGCGAAAATAAGTCTTGTTCACATCATGTAATTCCCTTCGAAGAGAAGGTGGCATTCACATTAGAATTCAACTTCAAGGCCACTCGGGACGATCTGGTAGGCTCCAGTGGAGAACGATCACCGGTTTGGAGAGGGATCTAAATCAGGTGTATGTAGAGTGAGGAGCCTGACTAAATACTACAAATCCTAAGTCCATCTCGCATCGGTATTAGGGGCGATGTAGAGACATCAAAGGGACTTGCGATCAGCAACCAAAGATTTTGAGGCGAGATTGCGCCATGGGTAACAGGTCAAGCACGCAATGCGTTTTCAGTAGTTTAATAGTGGTGCATTTGTCTAATTGGTCATCTAGAATGAGTTCCTAAGAGATTTGACCTGTGAAGTTACGGAAATGGGAAAACCATATAAGGTTGGGTTCGCGGGAAGAAGGTGCAGGTTCTTCGATTCCCTTTTTGTCTAAAAATATGCTGAGGTGTTTGGTTAGTGAGAAATGGAAGCCCAATGGATGTTACCCCCATGGGGTGAGATATTTTTAATAGGCAGCTGAATTTACCATTCGAAGAAAAAGCAGCCTGGACCGGCTAATATATATGCAGGTCATCAACATAGAGAGAAAAACTGACTGTCGCTGGGATAGAGAAGTAACGATGTCATTAAATCCGAGAGCAAATAGTAATAACACTAGAACACTAACCTTCCTGCGACGCGCCATCACTTCGAGTAGAGTGGCGTGACAAAGTAGAAAACCCGAGACCCTGGATAGATTATGACAGAAAGCATTCTAAAATGAAAAGAGGGGGCTTGTTCAAGGATACGCTGATGCGAGTGGAGTTTAAAAGTAGAACCCAAATCTCCAAGTTGTGCCATAAGCTTTATTAAGGACAAAAAAGACACCATGAACTATCCCACAAGTTGAGAAGGCTACACGGATGGCATGGTCCAGTTTTAACAACCAGGGATTCGTGTCGAATGATTTTTGCTTTAACCAAACTGGAAGTTTGAAAAAGCCTGAGGACTCTTCAGAACAGGGAGAATGTGACCTGAAAAAAATTTCTTCATTAATTTACAGAAATGACAGGTCCACGAAATTTCTCTTTGGTACCCGTCAAACTAGAACTTTCCCAGGTTGGGATAGAGATTTACAAAAGCTGATGTCCAAATAGATGGAGTAAAGAAGATTTGATCCGATTCCTGTGTATACTAGATCCGCAAAAATGCTAATATCGAGGGATGAATATAAGGGAGTATAATGTACGAAATCAAGTCTGGGCCAAGGGCACCGTCTTTGCTATTTACCAGTGCAGTTTGATACTCAGCAAGTGTAAAAAGATGGTTATAGGTATAATCTTCCTCTTTCGCTGTGAAAAGTCTGGCAGTGCAATGTTAGTTCTCAATTTTTGAAAGACTTCAGAATAGCGGAAAAGAGCTCGAGTGGCTATCAAAACTATAACCTAATGCTCTGCAACAACACAGAACGCAGATCGTATCGGTATATATCAGTCCCTAACGGAGGACTGATGGGTTAGAAGTTGTTGCATCAGACCAATCTTTGTGCGCAACTTTCTACACTAAAGGAAGGTGAGTTGTGGAGTTAACAGTCGAATGTAAAGTTCGAAAATATTGTTTAGCGTGTTTGGCTATTATTCTCGCCGAGATCTCGCGCAGGTTGCTCTTAAAAATCATGTTTGGAAGGTGCGGGTTCCTTTTATTGCCTGAGATATTCTTCTTCTATTGGTTAGCTTGTGCGCACTCTTCGGGACCTAACCCCTAAGCGGAAAAATGTTTTTTTTTTTGCTCTGGATCGCTTCTTTGCCTGCGGAAGGTTGCGGGATCCAGGTTTTCGCTGAGTTGTGGTGCCATGTTTTTGGCAAAAAGTTAAAAGGCATAATCAAAGGAGAAAAGTGGGAAAAATTGAATATTATTATTTTAATTGCCTCTCCCCCCCCTGTGGCCTGATTAAACGGAGCCAGCTCCCTCGGTCAGTAACGCCAGTGAAGTTAGATTTTAACATTGGGCTCGGTACATGAGCTCATTAAAGCTATTGAATAAGATCACTGCGTATAAATAATCAACCGATGCGGAAGTATACCTTTGCTATCACATAAGGATATGGCACAAAAGAAATATAATACAGGACAAGAAGTGTGTGATTAGATGTCATATGTAGAGAGTTTGTTGGTTCGGGCATCCCCAGTGAAAGGGGTTAGAAGATTACAAGGGATCTTGGACTTAGACGAGATGAAAGATCGCTCCATAGAGGTGGGCATAAGGTTGAAGTCTCATAGTACAACACGCGAGGTAGGGAGCCCTTAAAAAGATCAGCTAAGTCGCCTGAGATAACCACTACTACGGAGCCTAAGTAGCCAGAGGAGACAAGTAAATGACGGTGTACAAAGATTAATTCGTGCGCCTTGCTATGAAATCTTAGTCTTGAAAGAGGACTGGGAAGAATAGGAACAGATTTACATGGAGTATTCTTGCACCTTCTCTATATTGTCACGGTCTTTCTACAGAGCATTGCATCGATATATTATTTCGACGTTGAAAAAAATCGTGATGACTATAGTTGAGAGGTTCCTTGCAAACAAATGTACTTTTCGGTCACAGTGTGTAATTAGCCGTATAAGTTCTTTCGAAGTTGAATAGTAGCCCCTAACAATTCCATTAAAGGAAAGGTGGCCATGCTCTGTTGTTAAATAGAATATATAAATATAACTGTTATAAAGGATGGTCGGTTGAGACAATTTGTTCTCCTCATTTGACATGTTCGTTAGTGTTGGAGGTGGATTCAGATGATAGAGGTAAAGGCGAGACGTGATATTGACGAGAGGGCAAGCCATATCCCTGGTGTAAAGAGTAGTCATGACGACAGGATTTGGTTTGTACGACCGCTTTAGGGAAAGGACTTTTCAGTGGTTATTAGGTCAAAGGGCTTTCCCCAAGAAGCCAAGATAAATTGAGTTCAACCAAGTCCATCTAATTGTGTGGATTTGGTTGGTCGTTGCTTTCCGCACACAAAATGCTCAGTTTAGGAATGGGAGCGATACCAACAGTATCTACCAAGCAAGCAGAACCAGAAATGTGTAAATCTGATATGAGGCTGTTTCCATGAAAACGGGGAAGAAAGGTGTCACTTTTTGAGAAAAAGGTGTTGGGGTTGCGATTTGGGTTCCGATATAGGTTTCGTTGTGGTTGACAAAGTAGATACTGGAGATTTTGACATTTTTAGTAATTCTTCAATGCGCGTGATTTTGGGAAGATTGTAACAATTGGATTAGAATGGAGATTCATCTGTGTCACTTTCATGCCTCCAACAGATCCAAACCACTTAGAGCGCTTGCGGCGTTTACGTGTTGACGGTTCCATCACTACTCTCTCTCGGAAGCGTAGGAAGCATTAGAAAAGAGTGGGTTATCACATAAGCTCTAATTCGGTAGCTATTTATGCATTTTTCATTGCGCTATAAGCAATAGAATCCTTTAGGAGTGCTGAAGATAGGAAAGTTCGAAAAAGTATAGGAGATTCAGAAAGAGCTGGAGTAAATCTGGCAAACTATCGTAGAGTTTATGGGGGGTTGTTCGATAGCTGTGAGTTTCGGGGACAATCTATTGAACGTCGTTTCCTTGTCTCAGGATATAGATTTATGAGAGTCTCTTCTGAATTGTCCTCTTTTATACATCTGGTAGAGGTGTTGTTTTGGTTTGGAAATGTCGAAACGCTGGTTTTTAAAATGGATAAATCTTAGCTTGTGATTAGTCTTGTGTTTAAGGAACATCTTTTTTCAGGAATTTGAGTAATAGTTAGCACGGCGTTTCAGGGGACGAGAGAAAGTCCTCTTGCGTGATTTGGAGAAAAACCTATTGGTAGGTTATGGGAAAGACAGTGTGTCTTATTCAGAAAATGTTTTCCAAGTTTTGTGTTGATGAACCAATTTAGTTTCATTGTTGGTTGGTTGCAAAGCTAATAGCTCGGATATGGGTTGTTGATTAATATTTTGGACTGGAAGAGTTTGACCCAAAGTGCTGCTGTTTGTACTATTTGTAGGGTCGGTAGTGTAGCAATACAGACAGCAGGTAAACAGTAAACTGCCTTAGTTTTCGCTGGGATTTGGGAGAGGGAGTTCTAGTCTGGGATGAGTTTGGTTTCGGTGATTAGCACGCGGAGGCATGGGGGCTGCTGCAATAGTAGCATAATATTGCCTTTGTCTTGTGGGATATTTTTCATTGAGTTGGCGTATGACATCTCTCCTGCTCATTTATGTATGGTACATTAACTCTAAAACCTCCTGTTAAAAACAGGTAAGGCGGGCATTTTAAAGAAGAAGCACTGTGAGGGGTTCTCCACAGTTTTTACAGTGGGTGGAATTTTCAACAGGGAATGTAAAATAAATTCTCTGCGGCCTGGGGATATGTCAATCCGGTCCCACCTACATTATATTTTCGCGGATGACCAATACAATTGACCATTTAAAGCTAACGTCTGGGTTCCGAGGGATAAACGTACGCAACACACTGTAATTTGTGAAAATTCCTATTTCAACGTTTTGTACGTTGGGAGTGAGGGTGTAGTTAAACGAGGATTTGGGATCGTCAGGTGTCACGGCGAGGAGGAATCTATAAATGTTTGCGTTCGGAAATCTTTTCCTGCTAAGATTTTTTAAAATGACACACGTATCTTCGTTTTTTCGGCTTTTTCTTCCAAAAGAAATTTAATTGCTTTCTGGATGTGGTTCTTCTTCATGTCATCAGGAGTAGGAACTCATGAGGAATGTTTTGAGAGAGGATTCAAGGATTGACAAAAGAACTTTGATTTTGGTTAGGCAGCTTGAAAGAGACGGCACGTCCATTTCTCATTAATATGACTGGAGGGTCTTCAACTCCTAAAGTTCTTCAAGGTGTCATCGGCTAACAAGAAGGTCTCTTTGCTCAGTCTAGAGCTTGGAGGTAGTGACTTCGCTAATAAGTAATATATTCGGGAATGAGTATCAGCGGCGTTCTCGAGGGAGAGAAACAATGAGTAAACAAGTGAGAACGCATGGCAGAAGGCACCTTGCTGGATTGCCTTGATCAAGTTTTTACCTGGGGTTGTTAGGGGCACAGCTAGTCACCGAATCGCCTGAAATTCAAGGCAAAGGACCCTCAGATGTGTAGAAGGAAGAAAGCGAAATATCCTGCGTGCCATAGAAGTAGTAGGGACCCGAAGTGGGGGTCAGGATGTGAAACTCGACAGACGGTAACTGTTTGTGTATTAATCTCTCCTTGATAGTAAGTATTTTCTTTAACTAGATTTTTATCTAAAAATTGAAATGATTTCCTAAGGATTGAAGCATTATACAATAACAAAATGAAACATAAAAGTAATAACAGGATGGGCTGGTAAGGCGTATATTTCATAAGGAACATATGGAATAGGTATATCCTTGCTCCCCACAACAGGTTGCAGGTCAGAGACCCACACAACCGTTCCGGGACCTGACCTCCTTAGGGTTGGCTGTGGATGTGGCCTCGATGCGGAAGATCCTCCTTCATAGGAACTATCAGTGGTTTACCCCCCCGTGACACCATCACGGCACCTGTTATCTTCACGAAAGCGCCGAGATATACACAACCCAAAGCTTTGCAGAATAGCTCTATGTCTTAGCTGAAGGCTCAGGGTTCCCCTACAATGGCTCCCGTCAAAAAAGCATACAGGACCTGGATTTTCTCCTGTACCATCTCATCCACTGGGGGGAGAAGTGTGAGTTAGCTGGAAACCGCCACCGCGGGATGAGGCACCGATAGCCAAGGGGCTGTTAGCAAAAAACAACGAAGAGAGGGCAACCTAACGTACAGAGCATCTTAAAGGGGCGATGGTGGGAATCTAAAAAAGAAAAGAATAAAAAGTTAGAAATTCTGTGATAAAGAAGTGTGGTGAAAAGAGATAAATTATAATGAAAAATGAGGGACGAAGGATGAATCATTGAAAGATAATTGTATGTGTATCATAATATAAATGCACGATTATGCATAACAAAGCACATAACTAACGTGTGAGGGTCGGATGGGACGCACTAAAGACCCAATCGTATTTGGTTCTCATCTCTATGACAATCACAAGTTGTAATTAAAGAGCAAACACGTAAAAAGAATCAAAACCCCTTCCGGGATATATATATAATCTATTATCATATATATATTATATATATAATATATATTATATATATATATATATATATAATATAATATATTATAATATATATATAAATATATATATAAAATTATATATATATATATATAGTATATATATAATAATATATATTATATATATAATATTTAATATATATATATAAATATATAATACTATATTATATATATAATATATATATCATCCTCTCTACATTTCAACACATCTCAGCTCAACTCAGATCCACTGCCTGTAAGCGTAGAACGCTTGTCAGCTCTTCTGGACAAAACCTCTCCACCTACGTTTCGGCGTCCTCATAGATTCCCTGACCTCTTGCCAGCTCTTCATCCACGTCTGACTTCTCGTCAATGTGCGTCTCACTCCCAGCTGGTTCTTTGGGTTGTCCTACACTGGCGCTCCTTCCAGTCCGGTCTCCGCGATCTTCTGTAGTTATACTTCTTCGGGTATCTATCCGCAATTCAATCCTATCGCATGTTCCGTACCCATCGCAGCTGTCCGCTTTTCAATAAAAACTTCAGTACCTCCACTCCCAATCTCCATGCTTATATCATGCAATTCCCATCTAATCCCTCCTCGTAACTCCCTTATTGGATCTCAACACCCACTCATGCTATTTACTGCTTGTATCTCACTCTTAGTTTTTTGTTGGTTAGAGGTCCACGCTTCGTCTGACGTAAGTTAGTAATTAGTCGTAGAACGCCGTATATTATTATTTCACATTTCGAGGGAATCTGTTCTCATAGTAACGGATCATATCGATTCTAATGTATTATGAAACTTTTGCATTTTACTTATCCAATTCCTAGTTATACATTTCCTGCCCAAACAACTCCAAAGGGTATTGTAATGTCAGCCCTGCTCAATTCCTGATCTTCACTCTAATATTGCATTCCTCTCCTAAATACTACAGGCATCACCTTCCGGTGTTCTCCCTATTTATCCTCATTCCTCTCCTCCTCAACTCCTCCTTCCCACACTAAAATACAATCTCTTTAGAGCCTCCCTTGATTCCGAAACCACCGCTAATGATTAATCCGTGCGGTATCCAAAGACAGTGTTCATCCACCCGTCCCGGAAGCGCATTTTTTTCACAAAAATAATTCATGAAAAGAATCAACATAATAATCGGAGAGATGACACTTCTCTGCTCACGCCCCGTGTCAACCTCATAACCAAATTCTCCATCATCCATCTGTGGTCCTCACTATCTTGAAAAATAACTTAACAAAATAAAAAAACTAATTCGAATAAACTCTTTATTTGTCTTCTCAGTTTTTCGGTACCCATACCTTCGTTCTAAGTATATTCTCAGCAGAACCTCCTCTCGGTACGATAGGTCAATAGCAGATCTCTACGGTCTATCAAGCCAAATACGATCTTTCTGTTAAACTCTTCAACCCTTTTCACTAACCATCTTTAAAGCGAAATATCAGGTTCAATAGTTGATGTCTATTTGGTCTAAAACTGTATTGCCACTGCGTCTAATTTGTATCTTCCTATGCCCCTCTTCAATGCCTTTTTCTGTATTCGTTCATTACTCTTGAGATATGTGGGTAATCAAATGGATCTCTATAAGGTGTCAAATTCTGCTAATGGCTAAATATAGAGAAATTGGAACAGTGTTATATGGGTTTTGCGTACACTACACAATATAATTGACGTAGTAATAACAGTTTACTGTAAGTAATAATAATAGAGGTAAGCACATATTCCGCCCCTCATGACCTCATGGGAATTAGGACTGAGTGGTTTAACCTTTGAACTATTTATTGTACAGACATATGTTTAAACTCTCCTAATAGTTATATATAGTAACTAGTATCAAAAGCACTTTTATTTTCGTTCAAGATTCATATTTCACACTCTCAGGATAGGTTTTTGAAACCCATTGGAAGCATAAGTTTTTTTTGTATGTTTGTAATATTTCTGTTCTACTCTTTGCTGCCACGGTTATATTTTAATCATTTGCTTTTTCAGTCTAGTTAAATTTGTAAGTGTATACGGCCACATATGGTATACAGGCAGAGGATGCAGAGAGATCCTCAACATATTCTTGAGTTTCTAGTTGATGTTGTGTAGCAAAACAAATTATCTGAAGGTGAGGTGCTGGATCCACACGCTTGTATTCTTACTGGAGGCTGAATTAGTCATTTCTGTCTTTTCTGGTTCTTCTGTTCCTTGGGAAATTACAAGTCAAATCACTCACTCTAACACAAGTGGCGATCTTGCCAGGATTTTTCTGTAAAGAGCAATATTTGTAATTAATCTGTGAACAGCAGTATTGAAGTAATTATATTCGCAGCATTATTATTAATTTTTCATTTTTGTTCATTGTCGCTTTCACAGTCTTTGTGTGGTTTTCTAATTCGTCTACTTTTCCTGTTAGGGGTGTAGTTGAAATATTCTTTTGTTGTACCCTATTTGTTGTAAGATATTTTCTTGTGAAATTCTTTTATTGGAATTTATCTGTTGGTTTGAAAACATTTGTGGTTGAGAAGTTAATCTTTGATAGTACAACTTTTGTTGGCTCTTTGTCAAATCTTTGTGGTTGTTGTTTAAAATTGTTGTAAGTTTGTTGCTACTAAACCTTTGTGGGATAGAGGGAATTGGGATGTACCTACTTAACATAAAAACAATACAAGCACACACAACATGTCACACTAAGATAATAAACCTTTAGAGTTAGGTATTTTTGCGAATAACGATCTAACCACTTCAGAAAAATTCAACGAAGGTGGACTAGATAGCGCGACAGGTGGTATACCCGAAGCGGAAAGTATTAATCAGAAAGTAATTTTTAGTGAACTAAAACAATTACACATCTCACTAGATCAGACAAAACAACAGCTAGCTGAGGAGTGTGCCAAATGGCTCAGAACTAGCGCTGATGAACCAGTGTTAGGTCATCCACTGGTGGAGGATAATCCCAAAGTTAATCATCCGATTTCCATTCGAGTGCGAGAGTCAAAATTATTCATCTACTTCAGAATTGCTGAAGTCTAGCGTATGGTTCTCATTGCAGACTGCATCAGAAAGATTTAATTATTCTCACATTAATTCTAGAAAACCTCCTGTGGTGTCAGTTTCCTTAAATTCATCAAGTGAAACGACATCCGTCTATACTTCCCTAATTATGACATCTAATATATCAGACTAACATATTCCACGTCCGGGAAGAATGCCAACTAATCAAAATTCCCAAAATAATACTTCAAGGTTGGATGCTATTGAAAATCAACTGGCCATGATCACAAGAACGGAAGCTATGTTGACAAATCTCATGGCCAGGGCATACAAGCCAAAGGCTGTCCGTCTGAGGAGGTTCAACTCCAAGAAAGAACACAATCTACGAACATTCTTTAGACAGTTTGAGATATTGTGAGGTCACATACCCAGATCAGCCTGAGGATTGGTTTACCATTTTAGGGAATCACCTCGAGGGTAGTTATTCAGACCTTTACGACCAAATTATTCAGGATGATACGTCATATCTTTCTATAAAGGAGGCTCTACTCCATTGGTGGGATTATGAAGCCGGAATAAAAAGGGACAAAGAATGGCAAACTTTCATGTTGACCAAAAGGAAGCCAAGAGAAACTGTCAATATGTTCGCACTTCGCCTTGAACAGCTTGTGAATAGAGCATAACCTGGTGTCTGTATACAGACTCACAGCAATTTACTTTCTTACATAATTTGCCGGTAGTAGTAGAACAGCGCATACATGATTATATTCTCAATTTTGAAGGATCCTCAGGACGAAAAATTCAATTTGATCATATAGGTTGGAAAATCAACATTATAATGAGTTGTCACCTGATCAGTTGGACATAGTTCTAGAAGAGCCAGAAGTTATCACTATTTCTCAGGTGAAACCTCAGGCTCAAAGATATTTAGAGCGAGGTAGTTAAGCGCTATGCTAAAAAGCCCAATGCATTGACTACGGTCGTAGCAGAGCCCATTGCTCCCACCCCTAGATCTCCAAATAATCGAAATCAGCAAAGACAGAAGAAAAATGGTCATCAGTCAAGTGGCTCATCAAACTCTTCAAATGAAGATAATCGCTTCTGTACCTACTGTGGTAAAAAATAATCATACTATAAATGAGTGTTTTACGTATAATGACATCTGTCCATATTGCAGACAGAAGGGTCATTCCTACGACAATGTCATGTCTCTAAAAACAAGCAAAGAGACAGCCTGCGCAAAATAGTCAAAAGAAACATTCTCCACAACTCTGATGCCCCATGTGCTCTGGCAGAGAACATCTGGAGAAAGATTGTCCTGGTGGTGGAGATTCTCGACTTGTGAGTCAAGTCTCCATTACCCCAACGAAGTAATTGTCGCAGAAGCATGAGTGAAGATGTGTGTAACTAATGTGGTGAAACACAGGAGGCAGGCACTTGTGGAAGAAATAAGTCTTTTAAACTAGACGACTCTGTAGCTATGGGTCATGCTGCGGAGGAGTATAGTGACGGAAATACTCTTATAGACACTAAGACCCAACCAGATGTGTCTAATAGAAAAACTGTCCAGATAAGATATAATCGGGCAAATAATCTTCCCTTATATATCGATGTATCAATCGAGGGATACTCAGACCAGATATTTGATTGCTTGGTAGATAATGGGGAGTGCGTCAATTTAATAAAATCCTTGGTTGCTGATAGCCTAGCAGGTATAGAAAAGCATTTGTCCCACATCCATACATACCATTTGTGGTATTGGCCATACCGCAATCAAAATATTTCATTTTGTTAAGTTAAGTCTTCATTTTAGAAGAGGCTTTATTACTAACGACGAAGAATTTTACGTTGTTCCTTCCAAGTTCCTTGAAGAATCACTTTTCTTAGAGTTCCTCTTTTACGAGCAAATAATTTACTTCTGGAAATGTCGAGATATCAGCTATTGGTAAGAGATGGACAAGGTTTGCTGACAGTAGCAGCTGATCCTAATAAGCCAGATATCCGCATGGAACTGCGAATGATTGAAAACAGTGAATTAGGAGCACACCAATGTGGCTTCATTCCTGTAAATCTCTGCAAGTGCACATATTCGTTGCAAACTTTCTATTTAGAAGGCGTAAAGGATGATAATCTTTGTGTGCTTCCCGGAATTATTCACGAAAAGGAACATTCTGTAGTCGCCTTTTATAATGGCAGTGATAATAGTAGATTCATCCTGAAGGATTTCTTGTGGGATCAGCTTTCGCTATTGAAGATATTAAAGACGTAATATTTATAAATTTTCTTCTGATAAAACGGATGAGTCTGTGCATATTGCATACTGGACTCATATGAAAATTATGGAAGAGTTCCAATTTGAAGATATTCAGTTGGATCATTCCAAGAAAGAACAATTAATTGATCTCCTTCAGAAATATTTGACAGTTCTTAGCACTGGAAATAATGACGTGGGTCTTGCACGTAATGTCTAGCATCAAATAGAGCTCACTACTGATAGACCAATTTATGTGCTTGTCAGGCGGTTTCAAGGACCATTGTCTCAAGAAATTGAGCGCCAGTGCAGTGAACTGGAAAAAGGGAGATTTTATGGAAATTAATTCATTTTATCTGGTGCTTCCCAACAACCTGATGGAAGTGTTCGTCTTTGTATGGTTACTGGGCCCTTAATCGACATACAAAGGGGAGATGCATTCCCTTTGCCAAATCTAATAGACTATCTATAATATGTCGGGAGCTAAAATATTCACTAACATTGATTTGGTAAGTGGATACTACCAGATTGAGATGGCAGAGGGTGATATTGAAAAAACGGCTTTCTCAACTCCTCTGTCACATTATGAATTCCTCTGGATACCTTTTGGAGTAAAAGGAAGTCCAGCAACTTTTCAGAGAGGTATGATGCTGGCTCTGTCAGGGATACCATGAACAGAGGTCATGGCATACCTCGATGACATAATCATAAGGTCCCAAACTTTTGTGCAACATATTCAATCTTTAGAAAAGGTTTTAAGAGCTCTAGATGCAAATGGTTTCAAACTCAAACCACGCAAGACAAAGTTATGCTGTGAGTCTGTTGATTTTCTCAGTTGTCAGAAAAATTATCAGGGAATTCTTCCTCTTTAGAAGAATCTGGCTGGTGTGATGGATTTTCATATCCCAACCACTGTTAAGCAGTTGAGGCAATTTCTTGGAATGGTCAATTTTTATTGGCGCTATATTCCTCACTGCTCATCTATCACCAAACCTTTGTCTTGTCAGATTGGTGGTTGTGTGGTTCGATGGACGTCTGAATGTCAGGACGCATTTGAAAAATTGAGATCTTTCCTGGTAAGTCCTACATTGTTGGCTTTCCCCAATTATAGTGATGATACACCACCATTTGAGTTATATGTAGATGCGTCCGATATCGGAGCTGGCGCTGTGTTGTGGCAACAACAGGGAGAAGATAACACAGTTACATAAAAAAAAAAAAAATTCTTCTGATTTTATTGTTTTTTATTCAGCTTTTTATGTAGATTACAAATATGTTTTAAGCTTTTCTCTAGCATTAAGCGTTTTTGTGTACGAGGCTGAAGTAATATTGGCATCTTCTATTTGTAGGGTGGTTCTTGCAATGGCTTGTGTGAAAGTCAGTTGCCAGAAGTTGATGGGATTACATGCTTAAAACAGACTTTATTACTATATATATATATATATATATAAATATAGTTAATATATATATATACTTATTATAAATAATATATATATTATAATTAGTGATGGACGACTTAATCGTTCATCCATCGGCAAAAATCGGCAATACTTTTTTAAAATCTGCATCGTCGATCGGCAAATTTCGGTCCGAGTTATTGTTTACCGATTAATTGCAACATATTAGAATCTTGATACTATAAACTCAATAACTAATAATAATAATCAATAATATAATAATATAATAATTAATTATATATAATTATATATTAAATTAATATATATATAAATACATATATATTAAATATAATATATAGATATTATTATTTATTAATACTAATATATATAAATATTAATATATATATACATACCATTTTTTTTATTTATGTATGAAATTCAGTGCCTAATGGTTCCTCTTTCTGTTATGTGTTCATATCCACACTCATATCCACAACATAATCTACTACACATACTATATCCACACCCCTCTTTAGCAACATTTACAAGAACATCCTATCCCTTGAATATCCTCGTGTAGGGATAAAACAAATGCCACCATCGTTATTGTCCTGGTCGTAGGAAGACGGACTAGACGGTGTAGTTGGTTGGCTGCTACTACATTTTTTTGCCAGAGAGCTATGCTGCTCTGGAGAAAGTTGTGATCGCAGTTAAGCGCCCTTGCTATCCTTCGGCGAAAATGTTAGAATCGTATCTGTATATGAATGTAGAGCAAATAAATGTGAGAATGAGGAAGAAGTGAATGGATGTATTAGACAAGGGCAAATTTGATTTGCTCAGTGTGTGACTGAACAAAGATGAAAGGAAACTGGTGTGGAAAGGAGTTGGTTAGGTGTGGTGTGAAATTGTGTGGTTGCTGTTAAAGGAAGTGAGAAGGGGATAGAGGATTGTGATTCTGTGAGTGAGTGTGGAGAGAGCTATGGGCTAGATTTTTTGATTCGTGAGGACTGAAGTTCAAAGGTTAAATTAAGTTGTAAAAGGTCCAAATTGTATTTGGTTCCACAATAGATGGATCCGTTAAGTAATGTTGATAAGAGTACGATTTTCTGGAAGTATCTGAATGATATTGGTTAGATCGGGGGAATAGGAATTCAGTTCAGTCTGCACATATCTGCCCATTCAGATTTTTTTTTACCAGTTGTCACGCGCACTCATGGGCACGAATCCCTACTTCAACGGATGGTGTATACTCTCCAAAGTCACCTCTAGCGCAACCTTGTATATGGCACTGACCGCAGTTTAAAGTGAGGAGATTAAAATTCAGCAAGGAAATACAGAAGATGAAGAGAATTCCACAAAACGAGAGGTGGTGGGAAAGAGAAGCACCGCAGCGAACTAAGCTGGAGTTACCAATGTCAACACAATACTGTTGCGCAGATTACGTACCTATTGTGCTCGAGGTCGTAAGTGGTGGTACCAGCGAGTGACAAGTGCCTCGACAGTTCGAGGAGTCAATGTGAAACTGGAAAGTACAGAACAGTTTATAGCCTTTTGGCTGACCAGACCCTATCCAAAAGCCGGTGAAACCAGCGCCCCCCCCCCCCCATATGAGAGCAGTATTCCAGTGCGCCATGCAAAGGCGGATTAGAGAGAGACCCCGTCTAACACAGACTTTTCTGTCTCTTGAGGCCGCCGTATCACCGGTGATGAGGTTCCAGACATTTTTTTGTTCATGTTAAGGCAGGAGCGACGGGAGAGACGACAGAACCGTCGAAAGACAGGAAAGTTAGAAGATTTCATAGAGAGAGGAGATTTGTAAAAGGTGGGTTTTTAAAGAATTGCATTTCACAAAGTATTTCTATCCAATCAGCGAGATAAACGGAAGATTAAGACGGAAGCCATCCAGAAGTAAAAGTGGGTAAATTGATATGAGTACAAAATGAGCAAGCTCGTCATCGGATCGAGTGTGAAGAGTAGAGTTGCATGAGAACATTATTGAAGTAGAGAATAACGTAGGAGATAGAACGTGACGAACACACTTATGAAGAAGAAAAGAAGATCGCCCCATAAAAAGCGTTCATAGCGATTGAAAGAGTAGATATAGAAAGCAAGAGAAGGAACACCCAGGAGGGGAGCTGGAAAGATGACGCCATACTCGTCAAATGCTTGCTAATCTCAGAGCCACAGTCTCCCCGTAGTTCCTAGAAGCGAAAAACCATAAATCGTTACATAGGAATTACTTCGCCAGACTGACTCGTGCACGAGCTCGCTACTGGCGGATTGGAGATATCAAGATAGTCTAAGTAATAAGAAAGGTTCAAATATCTAGATAAGAAACAGTGAGCTACAGGCGGAATGTGAAGTCAGAACGGCTTCCTTTTTCGAGAATAGCTTGACATTGAGCGAATCACACTGGAGGAAAGTCTAGGATGAGCAAGAAATATAGCTGATCGAGGGCGAAAGCTACCTTATGAGATCCAGAGCACACCATATCAGATTGATAAAGGAAGTAAGCCGATTTCAGACAATTGCAGACGAGAAAAAGACTATTTAGTAGGAGAACCAAGGAGTTAGCGACTGCCTTTGATGAAAGCTCCAGCTTCTCTGAAGAGATCCGCAACGGATTTCTAGCTGAATGAAATTAGCGGAGAGTGAAAGGAGACGAGAATTTCCACCCAACAGGCACTGCGTCTGAGCCTAAAGCCAAGAGAATAAGCACGAACGAACCATGATTATGAGGAAAGAAAGATATGTTTTAGAAGAAATAAATGAGAACGAAAAATTTAGTGAAGACGACATAACTTCTGCTCATCCAATCACGCATTAAACAGCTCGTCTTAGCTTTAATCTTATACCATCCATGCATATTCCTTATTGAGGTAGCAATTCTTACTATCATTGCAACTGAAACCTTAATTTAAATCCCTGTAGCTTTTTTGATACATGTATAGAACAGCCACTGATTAAGAAAAAATGCTAGACCACAAACATGGTATCCTCATTTCCATGAATAATATCTTTCATTTCAATGATAATATTATTGATTATATTATTATTATTATTATATATTTATCATTTTTATTTATTGTATTATTCAACTAACAATGAAATCAATCAAAAAAATTTTGATCTGCATAAAATATTTCTCCTTGAACCCCTCCTGTCTACGCCTTATATATATATATTATAATATATATTTTATATATATATATTATTATTAATACTTATATATATAATTATATTAGTTATATATTATATATATTAATATATATATATAGTATATTATATAATATATATATTATATAAGGAGAGAAGATGAACAAGAAATTTTAAAATATTTTTCAATTAATCTCATCGTCATCGGGCAAATGTGCTCGAATCTCACGGCGAAATTCTATCCCATCATAATCTATATTTATGAATTATATATAACTTATATATAATATAATTACATAGTATATTATAATTATATATATTATTATTATATATATATAAATATTTATATAATATCATGTTTAACTACAATTCTAGTCAGAGATTAATATGAGGTAGAGCGGTACCAAACCAGAAATATCTTTTTATATTCAGAAATTAGATCATCATAGAACATTTATAAAACTGCAAGTCACAGGTAAACAAAGCGTGGCAGATTCATTTGATTATTTGTGGATATTTGTTAGTTCAAAAAACATTTCCACCAAAATTGGAACGAAGCAGATATGTAGATAGCTACAGCTCTACTTTCGTATGCATATTGTGACTAAGATAAGCAACTGGCACTTCATGATATCGTGGAAGTGTACAAACACCCAAAGAAGGCACATGCAAGTAAAGAGGAACAAAAAAGCAACGTCCTTTGTCTATTCCAGAAATATGAGCGATGGACCTATGGACACTATATGCTCCCACAATCTGCCATTTGTTGAATATTCAGAAAATTTTGCTGGGTAAGGAAAGCAATTCTCTCCAAACCCAGATTTCCCGCATCCAGCCCCAGTTCCTCATAATGGAAAACTACCCTATACTTTCCACTCCCCTTCAGTAGAGAAATTTTTATGGACCAAGCTCTCGATGCTATAAAAGAACTATTTGTTTCTACGAATATATGCAGCCAGTTTCATATATTATATAGTTTATATATATATAATATATAAGATATATTGATATATATATATAGATATTAATATATATATATATATATATAATAATATATTTTTATCATATATATAGATATATTAATATATATAATATATAATTATATATAATATAGAAGTTTTTCTCTTTCTTTTCTGGAAGATAGCTCATCTGAAAACAGCATTAAATATGCTTAAATCGTTGAAATTGAAGGAAAAGGACGACCAATTCCTATAAAACAGCCTAGAGTGTGCATTCCATTATGTGTTCAGGGATTTTTAAAAAATGTGAAAATCCAAATTTACAAAACAGCTGCTAAAAATGCTCATTGATTGTATAAAAAAAAAAAATGGGTTCCCGCTCACAAAATACCAAAAACCGGACATTTGGACTTTTCGGGAGAATTAGGAATGTAATTGAAGAACATGGTGAAGATTTCACCAGATATCAGACCAATGGAAAGGTGATACCAGGGACGTTGGGATAGTGCCATGTTGTGTGATTATATTTGGTTTTTGATAAGAGAAAGAAAATCAACTCGTGAAAAGCACAATCTACAAAGCACTTTTAAATGCAAAGTAAGCATGTTTTTGGCATAGTTAAAGCGATTGACTTTATATTATTGCGGGATAATTAGAATGTAATCTAACAAGTAAAAAAGTGCTTTGTTTGGATAAATATGGAATTTATAACCTTCAAAAAAATTGTAATAAAGGCCACCTACCAGTGGAAGCTACATTAACAACCCTTAAAATGCCAAAAAATTTACATATGTGGCACGAATAACTCTCAAAGTATCGATGATAGAAAAAAAAAATGAAGGTCATTTCTGTGTTCAGCATAAAAAAATAAAAAGAAACAGTGTAATCGCCATTGCCTTCATCTTGATGACTTTCTCCGAAGCTCAGAAAAAATAATTCAACTGTAAAGTGTGAATTGGCTGCTCTCAGATGGGCTGTGAAGGTATTGCATCCCTTTTTATGCAATGAGAAGGAATTCATCATATATAGTGACTCATTAACCGTTTCAATAGTCTGCACAATTATGTTATCGATTAGCGAACCGTATTGCTGATCTTGACAATACTCTTCAGAGTACAATTTCAAGTTTCGCCATACAGATGCGTTAAGCAAAGTAAATCTATATTCTCTGGCAGCTAATGACTTTGTCGCATTACACTATGCTACCAGATGCAAGGAGCGGAATGATTAGTGAAGTAATACCTGAATGCAGTTATATCTTAATAAGAAAACTATATTCCCCTCAGGGATTATCTGATATCAGCCAGTTAATCATTCCTAACTGTCAGCATAGATAGGATGATGCGGTCTCGACCTATTTTAGCATGCTAAGCATTCGGCTAGAAGCTCTGAGGATTCTCACTATTGAAAATGAGAAAAATAGTTCGCAGAATGTAAAAATCCAAAGAAATATAATCTAGGGAATAAATATGCTTAAGCAGTTGCAATCATTATCCCATCCTGGGCAGAATGAACTGATATATAATCAAGTATTTGCAAAAATATCAACATTATAATAAATTAATTACACTAGTGCTAAACCACTGATATATGGTGAATTATTCTCTGACACTTGGTCATTTATCCTGTGTGTCAGGGATACATTACAATTTATTAATTCCTGATGACAATTCTTCTGAAGAGCATATTGCGCAAGAAAATTTAGTTAAGGTTACAAATAGTACACCTAATACACATACACATATTTCTTTAATACAAAATTCGAGTATAAGATATTGAAAAATCAAAAGAGCGAATAAACAGATAAATCTAGAGTTTATCTCGAGTTATTCATGATGATTGCTGAGTCATTAAATATATTGGGTTGATTGGGACAGTCTCATTAAGCCCATGTGGCTTCTTACTGTCCCTATATTTCTGATGCTTTAATATTCACAATTTTCCTACAATACTCATAATCATCCATTCCCTTTTCATTCAACATATATCCTAAATATTTTAACTCAGATACTTGTTCCAGTTGCTCAACATCTAACATAACTTCACACCGCTGACTCTCCTTGCACACTACAATAACCTTACTCTTATTTACATTCACTTTTAAACTCCTTTTACACACCGCCTGCAAATCACTCTTCACCCAATCCCCTCAATAACTCCTTCAGAGTCACACACCACAAAACCAAGCATCGCACACAACAACTAGGCATTCAACCACTCATTTCCAATCCAACTTCTATCAATAAATTATATAGTTTCATAATCTGAAAATTTCAACATACACACAATTAATTAAAAAAAAAAAAAAAGGAGAGACGATACAAATCCTGCTTCACTCCACGATTAATACTTAAACCAGCCACCTTCAACTCCTCATTTCATATTCTTACCACGCTTCGCTATTACAATATGAATATGGATGAGCTCTATGAAAACATGGAGATGTTTGCTACGAAAGGGAATCCTTTCAGTGTGGTGCATGAAAATGGGCCAAGAGTTTCCAATTATTATCAGTGCTTGGGCAAAGGGGGGGCGCCAAAAGAACTACTTACTTAGCCTCCTCTCATCCAGTGGAAGCGAGCGTCATTTAGCTGAGGTGAAGAATGCAACACCTTTAAAAGAACAGGGCTCTCGCCGATAGGTCTACTAGTGAAAGGGCCTAATGTGTCTGCATGACTGACGAATACTTTGAATATTGATATAAATGACATTAACAACACCTCCTTTTCAGTTAAAGGAGTAAATAAAAATATTATTATATCAGCTTCTAATCGTTTTTTTATTTTGTCTGTTCAGCTGATTAATTGAGAAATTTGATATGTATATTTATTATTATATTTCATCAAAGTTATCTTTAGATAATATTTGTGAGAAAAATCTGAAACAATCTCTTTCATGTCAAAACATTAAAAGCTAGTAGCTAAACTTTTTGAGAATCCTTACCGGAAAAAGAAAATGTAATATTTCGCACAAACAATCACACAATAGTCTAATCAAAGTTATTTATTCCCATTAAAGATCTATTTTCGAATTTATAAAATAAATATACGGACAAACCAAATTGGGAATAAGGACAAGTATTGGTTGTTACAGGTAATGCAGATCCTTAGAGTTTGCGCCTCAAGCAGTACACAAAATGTTTCTATTTCTTTGCTACTGTGAATTGTATATTTAATTAAAGAATCAGTATTCTGACAGCGAAAAAAATTAGGACAGCTCTGGGTATAGTATATGGATAGAGCTACATTGCGCGAAGATAAGATGATAGATTCATATGATGAGTAGATATAACAGATTATATATGACTATTATATAGATAGATATATATAGAATAGATAGAATGATAGTAAATTATTTAATTACATACATACAGAAAGAACGAGATAAATAGTATATATAAATATAGAATATATAATAATAGAATAGATAATAAATATATAGATGAGATATAAGGAGTAGAGAAAGATAAGAGCAGCGGGCGGGGGACGCCACTGGAGGCGACGGGCGCGCCACGGCGCGGGAACACGTGTGAGGAGGGGGGGGGGGTCAGGACTAAAGAGGGGAAACGTAGGGGATGGGTAGGCTAGCGCGGAAAGTCAAGCAGATGAAGCCACACAAAGAAGAAGTTAAGTGTGTAAAGAGAAGTTAAAGAACTTAATGAAGAGTGGAGGCAAGTTAAATAAAAAGCGCATGGGGCAGACGTGACCGTGAGGGAATGGGGAGCCACCATTGGGGGGGAGGGGCAAGTCGGGGAAGGTTCCTCGGGATAGAGAAATGGCAACGGATATGGGTAATTGGACGAAAGTAGCTAAGTGGGAGAGGAATAATGATAACGGAATGAAAGGTCAAGAATATGACAGAAAAGGAGAAATAAAAAGGGTGGTGGCACCAATTACCTCCAGGGGAGACAAATTGTGACACGTGGAGGGAATGCAGAGGGCATGAGGAATTGATGGTAGGAGTGGAATGGGACGTATATAAGTAACTGGTAGCGAGAAGGAAAAATACGATACACATGAATAAAAGAGGGCAAGAAGAGGACTTAAAATGAACCTAACAGGGCGGGCCTAACCCGTCACCCCGAGCTCACGCACATGGGGAGGGGTGCATGAGTGATGGCACAAAGGGAGCCCAAGGGAAGGGAACAATGTAATGTGACGGGGGGTAATTCAAAAATTTACCAGGTAAGGCCGAACCTGAGTTACTTACTTAGATACAGTGGGGAAAATAATAATTGGAGAAGTCCATCCACAACGGTGCATGAGCATTAATTAAAAGCATCCAAAAATAAGTCCTAACAGTGTTCGGAAGTGGATTTATTATCCATCTATAATTATAGGAAATCCAGTCTCTTATAGGACACGCAACTCATAAGACCGAGATACTTTGTGTATCTGATGAAGGGGGTGTTTTCTCAAAAGTACACAAAAAAATCCCCGCTAAAAGGAAAAAGAACCTAATAAAACGCTGCCCTCTTGTTGACCTACCCCGGCAGTTAGCGGCCATACTATTGAATGAAACTGGCGCCACAAAAACTAACAAGTAGAATTTATAGTAGCTGATCGGGGTCTTGCGATCACATGTGGGACAATGGTCATCCTCCCAAAAAGATGGTTCCAGGCCCTCGTACAGGGCCTGCAAACTCCCTTCCGACCCTCGTAACATCCCGCCTATGATTCAAGTCACTACAATACTTATCTTAGTTATAAATAAATCACTTAACTATTTGACATTTTTAAGTATTTATGATGCTATTAAGATAAGTGTATAGAGTAGATTTCGCGAAACTAATTATATAATTTATATTATATGTTATGAGATAATATTGACTGTGATGGCGCATTGGTGTGCATGAGCAAAGTTGAGTAAACTGCTTATATATCTCTATAAAGCATAATTAAATATCTTCAGATATATTTGACAATTGAATCAGGTAATAGGGATTACTACAAATAAATAGGAAAATTATATTTTTTCATATACATACTTACCCTAACAATAGGAGTTTATCGACCTGTCCCGTCAATTGAGACAAATATCACAGAACCTTGTGAATAATATGGACTTAGTTAAATATAGATTCTCTTATACCATCCGAGTATATTGACAATACCAGATAAAGTGACAGTTTATGACTGGTTATTAATTGAATCTATATGTATGTAATTAGTGTATAACATTTATATCTATATAGATATAAAGATAGAATAAGATTAACAATATAAATAAAGTAATAAAAAAAGAAGTATCATAACACGAATAATAATTTAATATACTCCATAAAATTATACCTAGTGCCTCCAACAAATGAGAAGTGACAGTTTATAAAAATTCTACCTCCTCATATAACAAGTAAAATGCTAGCTATAGTGACCTAACTACATCAGTGGTATACATAGTGGCACAATATATCTATTAATCACTGATTTCGGGTTACCAATTAGCTACTATGATGTTTGCGTAAGACAATCGTCAAGGTAGTGAAAAAATACAGTACATTATATCCTAAGTATAGATTGATAAATCGACCTAATAACAGAAGACCAAAAACCTATAATGTATCACCAATTTTCATATATTACATTCCTAATTAAGAATCAATACCTCTTTATCTATGTATAAAATCATCAACTAGCGTCCTCTCATAGCTGCAAACCGATCCAACTGACTCTTCAAATCTGGGATGATATCGAAATACTATCTGCGTTGGTTTTATCTAAATATATATTCAATCTATTGATACATCAAATACTTCTTCTTAACTTATCATTAAATATCTGAGCGAAGTCAAACTTTATCTCCTATGTCAACACTCCTCCTCTAGTTCAACTATTCGTAAAGTTATACAAATCTCTGTCACTTTATACTTTTTCCTCTTTCTTTCGTCATCTACTCTAGTCTTATCTCTACAATTTCATCATCATCCGAACCCAGACTGCTATACATCATTATAAATTTTATATGGTCATAAATGCTACATTTGTAGATTAAATCACATGATTTGTGTTCCACCCGTTATGAAGGATGTATCGTGATGCAATGATAGATTTTATAATAATTATAGCGGCATAAATTTGATATAGAGTTGTATAGAGTTTTGATGTTATATGGTAGGAACATCATTATGCGTGAAAAGTATAATCATCTCTGGTAGTCATAGTGTGTATACGAGTATTGTGGCTCTTAAATAAGTTTATTATGCTATACCCCTCTAAGTATATAAGTTATACTAAAGTCATGTTTAATAAAGAGAGGTGTAGCACAACAATTTTATATTTTAGTTAGAGAAGTTATATATAGACTGTCCCTCTCGCCTGGAAGTTAAATGTTTCGATAATTATATGTAGTAGAGACTAATTGTATAAGGAAGATAAAAGGAAATCTCAGCGTTTATATTGAATGGAGTGAAATACACGGTTTGGATTGTTAGTAATCATTGAGTAATATTTGTGACCGAAATGTAGAGTTTTTAAATTTCTCTCGGATTCAAGTATGTATAAATATGAGAATAAAATATTTTTTTAATATATATATTTTCATAATGTATATTCATTTACATATTTTAATTAGGCAATTAGGTATAGTATATTAATTTTTTACTACTTGGTTTCATTGGCTATGTGGATAAGGATAGAACTGAATAAAAATAATATACCATAAAAGAAGGGAGAAAGAGGGATATAGTCACTACTATGTGGTCGAAAATTGTGTGACGATAGTGAGCTTGATGTAGTATGTGCCGATGTGTATCTGGCGGTTAAGTTGAACATTTGTGTTACCATCTATTTCCTTATAGATGAAGATATCTCTATTAATCGATCCAAACTATGAATTTATTTCAAGAAAGAGGTGCTACGAATTATTTCGTAATTATCATTAGCAATTCCTAACGGATGAACACGCTTAAGGTCTCAATCTCATTGTTATTGTTATGCATAATACAAGTCGAGTTTTAGTTGGTAAATGTGTATAACTGTATATAATCTATGTATCAAGGTGGAAATATTGTAAACCATGTCTGCTTCCTCAAGCGATGTATATGAAAATGATTAAAAAAAATGTTATTGCTGTGTTTAAGATTATAAATAATATATCCAGTAGTTTTTCATATAATATGAAACTATATAAGGTTATATAGACTATGGTAATAGAATCTTTCAGCTGATAATAATAAGTATTAATGAAGTAAAAAACCTATACATAATTAGTGTTTGAAAATTATAAATTTCATATAATCTATTGATAGAACACTTAAGAATAAAGAGATCGTTAAACTCAATATTGATGCAAATTTGCCTAAAACTATTACAATAAATATTAAATAGTTATTCTCTGGTACTAATATATAACAGACATCAGCATACCGCTTGAGATTTGTAATCTGCATGCAATGAAAGAAGAGAGAAATCCCAGAAATTTAATATATATGTGTAGTACACCATAGTCATATTGAGAAAAACATAATATTCTCAAAGGTGTCCAATGAAATAAATTATAGAATAAAGCCTTGACGTATGTATTAATATATATAAATTATATAAGTCCGTGCGGAAGAGACAGGATAACAGTAGTTGTATTCCTGTAGTAGATAAGTACCTATACAATTATGTTCACACGGAACTTATTGATTTCTATTGATAAAAAACTTGGAGGTCGGTCTAAAATAAAAAGTATATAATAGCTAACAATATGATTCAACTCATCCTTTAAGAATTACAGTTTTCATCAATCTAGATGAAATTATTATCTTCAAACTATATTTTATCAATAATTTTAGTTATGGAATGAATAAGATCTACTGTCCTACCTAAAAACCGTACTAGGCGATTTTTATGACTCAATAAAATAACCATATGTGTACCAATTCACTCTCCATGATGAGTATTATTATTATATGTATGTCTTATATAATCTATAATTTAATTTACATTTTCCCGATGGTTTTTAACGTAGTTATGTTCAATCTTATAGGGGATCTCCATATTTGATTGAACTAGTGGAAAACTAGCAAATCTCTGAAATTCCACAATCTAATATAATGTTCATAATTTAATATTGTCTAACTAAAATTTGAAAAAAAAAACGTAGATAGAATGTACAATGAAAAAAATGACTGAGAGAGTATTGATCTTTGAGTGGAAATCAATATTAAATCTAAAAATGACTCGTTAAATCGACGAGGATCTTGATTTGAAATTTTGCCGAAGTCCGTATTTCTTTTTAAGATGAAATTTCTAATTTGTCAATAAGTATTAATTGATTGAAATATATTATTGAAATGTATATAATCAATAAAGATATTGATTTAAGATTTCTTATTATATAGATGTATTTGAGAATAAAGTAATAATATTAATCATAATATAATAATATATCGTAATTATATAACCTTTTATATCTTTCTCTTAAATGTTAACTTAGTTACTCTCGTGTCTATACTTTTAACACTCTTATTCGTTACAGTTAAAGCTAGAAACTAACATTATTTGAATAGGATAGACTCCTATATAGGTAATACAGAGCTGGTGAAGATGATCACACGGAACTGGTGTGCACTTATTCCTCAAATCTCAATATCATTTTCATATCCACTGTATACCATCAAGACTGTCGACTACTATGATTTGTCGCTTATATTGAGCTACGCACATTAAATTCCATAATAATCACCTCGAAATATATTAAAGATTATGCTGGATTTTTAATATATCTCTGTTATTCAGGCTTGTTATAATTATCTTCTTATACTCTCATTAATAGTGCAAAATAATTAGGAATGTATCATATAGATAGTTATTGAGATATAACTTCTCCTATATACAAATTGGTAATAAGGCCACAATGAACCAAAGCAATGAAATATAAGAGGATTGTGTAAATGCGTTAATTTAATCAGAATCAAAGTTTATGATATGAAATTGCGTCGCTAGTTAGTGGACATGTGTATAATTAATTAGAATCGATATGGTATGGTTAAAATGAAATGATAAACATATTAACCTATATATTATTGTTTGGGGTTATGAGCTGTGAGGTGGTAAAAAATAAACACCAATATATATTTATCACTTATTATGTATGTCTCTGTGAGTGTTTGATAATGTACGCAGTGGTGCATGATAATATCAATAAAGAGAATAATCCCTCTCTTCATTACCCCATAGAATAAAATAAGAATAAATGATAGAATAAATAATAAATCACACTCC
>JABUQX010117616.1:7500-10000 GCA_015478945.1 Trachelipus rathkii
TGCAAAATATTCGGTGGATCTGCCCATACCTTCAGAATGTGCATAATAACTCATTATCTCTTTCCCATTTCCTTCAATATCATAAGTCCATCCACCTGCGATTACTTAGTCACTAGCAAAAGATCCCTCCATAACCTTTTGTTAGCTTCTTCTCCAGTGTTACTGTCACACTGAAAAATGAATTTTTCCTTTTCACGTTTACCCCCTACTGCGTAATGGCAGCCAATTTGGATGACCCTCTTCCATTTTGTCCTTTTCTTCTCTTGAGAATCGGTAGTATATTTCCTTTCTCATGTTTTTGCACGCCATGGCAGTTTATCAACTGGTGTTATCCCTAATTCAGAATGTTTTGTGTTGGTGTATGACCATAACTACCCTAGGCAAACCAATTCATACCAATTTCTTGTAATTTTGTCACCGTATTCTTGAAGGAACTCGCAAACGTCCGGTTGATCCTTTCCACAGCCACCGTTAGCGCCGGTCTATAGAGGACTGTAAATATATGTTCGATCGATCCGTAGGCTTGAAGCATTTTTTAAAATCGGTTATTCTGAATCAACTGAGAGAGGGTTTGTAGTACTTTTTGTGGTCGTTGTGGGGGCATTAGCCTTCTTATATACCGCTCCTCGCTTGCTTTTTTTGTTTGGCGACTTTTTGGCGTGGGTGGTAGTTCCCTTTTGGTCCTTGTGCGTAAGCTACTAGTTCGAAAAGATTTTCCCAACATTGATTTTCTTATATAGTGGGAACACAACCTTTGTGACCTATTTTATTCAATTGACAAGTTGAACATGTTCGGATACATTCTTGAAGTGATTAAATGACCTTTAGGGTGGCCATATGTACGCTTGAAACCAGATCTGATAGCTTCCTCACGTCCTATAATGGGCTAAAATTCCTGGTGTGTTACCAACACAGATGCTCACCATTTGTTGGAGCTCTTATGACTGCTCCGAACAGTTTAATTCTTGATCCCTTTTTACTAAGATGGCCGCAATCATTTGTTAGATATTCCTAATACGCGATAGTAATCCTTCAAGCCATCACATAAGTATTCCAAATCCCTTGTTTATTCTTAAATTTTCGCTTTTTAGCCTTCTGATTCACCTTAGATCTCTCCTGTAATTATTATTTCCTTAACTGTTATAAAGTTAACATCCGTATTCTAATTATTCACTATTAGATTATAGAAACATTAATTAAAACATCACTTACCTCATCTGTATAATCTCTGGCCACTAATAATACCTCTGGGTAGCTGGTTCTTTTCGTGGAGTCCTAATTGCTTTTTAAATAAACTTTAAGAGAATTTGGGTTTCCCTATCCAGTCCTACATTTTCGTTGTTTTATGCAAAACATCCAATAAGAATTCAACTTAATTCGCTGGTGACTTTTATAATTTTATTTTAAATTTTTATTATCAAATAATTTCTTTCAGGCTCCAATAATAAATCACACAGGCCTGCACTTGAAAACTTTTTTTAGCCGGTTTGGATTTTGTTAACTGATTTTTAGCAACTCAAACACGCTGAATCCGAAAATGTGTCATTTTATCCCATCAGCTCTAGTATTTTTTCTGTGACTACTTTTATTATGGATACCGACCCGAAAATTGTGAAAATCAGATTCCAATCATTAGCTCATAGTATAAACTGTATTTTTATTAATATATTCTATTAAATATGCCTTAAACAACTACAAATGAAAACAGGGTTAAAGTAAAAGCCATATGCATATAGTTTATTGTTAAAATAATTGCAATTTAAGATAAGAAATATCAGATTTCGTTGTTTTCAAAAAAGTGAAATTTTTCTCACTTTAATCTATATAATAATATTATATATATATATATATATATATATAGTATATATATATATATATATATATATATATATATATATATAATATATATATATATATATATATATATATTATATATATGTATATATATATATATATATATATATATTATATCCATTGACCAAAATAGGGTGCTATAATAAAAAAAAACTAAACATGATGATTTGACATTTACTACAAAGCAACCCATTAGGTACTTATTGAGGAGTAAATGATTTTCTTATAGCCTTTCTTTTATGTTGTCTAAGAGGAAGATGATCATGATCATCTCTTTTTAAGCACCAACAGTAGTCTGCTAGCATATTCACATCCCAGCGGCCCTGATATCTGTCATAGATCACATTTTGTCGTTTTCAAAAAGTGAAATTTTATTCTCACTTTAATCTCCGCCATTGTCTGGAAAGTAGGTAAAATGGGAACTAAGAAAATGCATTTTAATTGACATGTTTGCACCTAATGCTTGAAAGTTCTGCAGCAGTTCATCTACTAAATGTTCGTAATCTGTACTTCGGTGATTTCCCAGAAAACTTTTCACGACAGATCTGAAAGAGACACAAGCCCTTCTTCCTTTGTTCACCATAACATCAGTGAAGTGAGGATCTTCAAAAAGGTTTCTAATTTGCGGACGGTCGAAGATTCCTGC
>JABUQX010117616.1:27500-30000 GCA_015478945.1 Trachelipus rathkii
TTGTAGTATCTTGTGCTGTTCCTTTAATAGAGATAACTTCAATAGGTCTTCAAATTGTAACATTTTAAGTTTTTTTAAATAAAGGTGCTGTATGCTCATAGAAGTTTTTAGTTGGGCTTAACAGTCGGATGAAGCGTTTTTGCATCAAAATAACCGAATTAATAGCTGATTTGCTAGCTATGCCATAGACTGGAAGACAATATAATAGATGATTTTTTTCAATTTGACTAGTATATACATATATTTCGATATATATTACGGAATGATTTTTTTTCAATTTGACTAGTATATACATATATTTCGCTAGTTTACTCACTAGCTGGTTGATATGTTCTTTGAATGTCATTTTTTCATCTAACGTTACCCCAAGTATTTTAGCATTTGTGACTCTTTTCAAGTCAACTCCTTTAATTTTTATGTTGAAATTTCAGCTATAGTTTTGTTGCTTATTATGATGTATGACGTTTTTTGCAAGTTTAGTGAAAGTTTATTAGAATCTATCCATGTTGTGATCTTATTTAAGACGTCTGCTGCTTTTAGTGATAGTGTAGCCGGATTTTTATCCTTTATTAATATTGAAATATCATCAGCAAATGAGACCATGAAAGATTCGTGTGAATTAAATACATCATTGGTATACAATGTAAATAATAATGGGCCAAGAATAGATCCTTGTGGAACACCGCAAGTTGTTTGTAGTGGTTCAGAGCATGTTTCACCTATTTTCACATACTGAGATCTTCCACTAAGATATGTTTTAAACCATTGTAGTGTGTTTCCCTTTATTCCCATCTTATTCATTTTGTTAAGTAGTATATCATGATCTATTGTATCAAAAGCTTTTGTAAGATCCAATAATATAAGTGCAGTTGAATTTTTATTTTCTATATTTTCATATATTTTTTCAGTCAAACAAACAAGGGCTTCAGTTGTTGATCTGTTCTTTCTAAAACCAAATTGAAAGTCGTTGATAATATTATTCGTATTAAGATAATTTATTATTCGATTTAATACTAGTTTTTCGAGTATTTTGCTAATGGTATGTGTAATTGAAATCGGTCTATAGTTTTTAGGATCAGTTTTATCACCCTTTTTATGTGCAGGTGTGACACGTGAGACTTTTAAGATTTCTGGGAAAATTCCCTTGTTAAATGAGATGTTAAAGAGATCTTTTAGGGGCGAGGCAATTATGTCAGCTATGATTTTGTAAATGTGATTGGGAATGGTATGAGTATCACATTTCTTATTTTGTAGTTCAGTAATGATCGCTTTGACTTCTGAGACCGTAACATTTTCAAATGAAAAGAGAGAACCGTAGTCTCCCAAATAGGTTTCAAATGAGGTATGCCTAAGTGGCATGTTTGGTACATTTAGTTTGCCATTATTTACGAAGTAATTGTTAAGTTCATCGGCAATTTCTTTTTGTTGTTTTAATATTTCTCCGTTTTTGTTTATTTCATTTATTTTGCTTTTTTTTTTAATTACTTTTGTTGACTAGATCATTAATTAATCCCCAAGTTGATTTTGGGTCTTCATATACATTTTTAAATTTACTATTGTAATATTTCTTTTTTGCTTTCTTCAAAACAATTTTCAATTGTTTCTCATACTTATTATATAATTGAAATGGTATGATACCTCCTTTATAATTTCTGTAGAGTTTATGTTTTTGACTTATTGAGTTTCTTATACCTTGTGTTATCCATGGATTTTTAATCCTCTTTGATCCTAATGTTTTGGTTTTTAAAGGAAATGAATCATTATAACATGTATTTAAAGAGTTTATAAAGCAGGTAAGTTTTGAATGGATGTCAATCTGGTCATTCTGTATGTATGAAAAGTCAACCTCATTTAACTTACTTATAAAAGTACGTCTGCAATTTTCATCGTCCTGCCTATAATTTATGGTAGTAAGTGTTCGTGTTTTATTAATGTAAAATTTTACAATACAGGGGTAATGATCCGTCATATCTGTTTTTATTACAAAAGATTTGATATCAGCTTCTAGGTTACTCCAAACATGATCAATTAGCGTTGGGTTTCTGTCGTCATTGTTATTAGGGCGGGTAGGCACCGTTATGTAGTTGATCAGGCCGTTTGACATCATTATATTTGATAGCGCGTTGCTGCCTAGCGAAGGGCTATTATTACCTACATCAATGTTGAAGTCACCAGCAATTACTACCTTCGTGTTATGCAAGTATGTTTGGATTGTATATTCAAGTGAGTTAATGAATTCAATTCTCGACGCATTAGGGGGTCGGTATAATCCCACTATCACTATATTGAAGGATTTGTTTTCAATTCGAACTGCCAGGATTTCAATAGTTTCGTCAATTTTAGAAAATATTATTTTTGGGTTATCACATATATCATTTTTTATGAAAATAGAGACTCCCCCCCTCTCTTGTTTTTTGGTCTAACAATATGAAATCCATTATATCCTTTTAACAAATGCACTTCTTTATTGTGTTCATTAAGGAAAGTCTCGCTCAACACC
>JABUQX010117616.1:35000-37500 GCA_015478945.1 Trachelipus rathkii
GCCATATTTGGATGACTTGTAGATTTGATTATGGCTTGTCAAAGAAAGATTGAATTACTAATGTTATTAGCCTCTGATATATATTTCAGATCTTTTATGTGGCACTAATGGATCTTAGTTAAATACACTTATCGTAATGTTGGGGCACAAAGATTATCACTAGCACATTGTATATAAAATTTAATCAATACAAGAGAGAAATGATAACACGTCCACGCACAACAGTGTCAGCGACTATAATAATAATAATAATAATAATAATAATAATAATAATAATAATAATAATAATAATAATAATAATAATAATAATAATAATAATAATAATAATAATAATAATAATAATAATAATAATAATAATAAATAAAATTGGTACTACCAAATAAACGCTTACACTCGTATCCACTCTCGTATCAGCAACAAATATACTAGTTACATTCGCGTGCATCCATGCTCCCAATTATACTAATAAAAATAAAATGAAATTTATAATAGTCATAGTTATGATAATTATTAATATAATAACGATCATAATAAATAAAAATAATCATAATAAAAATAAATACACTAAAAAAGGCACCATAATTTCCACTCGCATTTTACTCTTAAAATTTCAATATTCCATCATAACTTAAACTCTCGTGTGTGTTTCCTTTATGATTCCTGCGCATCAGAGTTCTCACACACACACACACATGCACATATACGCTCACATACATATTCACATATATATATATATATTATATATCATAAAATATATATATATATATATAATATATATATTATATATATATATATATATATATATATATATATATATATATAATATATATTATATATATATATATTATTATATATAATATATAATATATATAAAAATCATTTTTTTAAATAACTCTTTGATAAGAATACCGGAAAATTATATCCTTTCTTTCGTTATAGCTAATACGCAAAAGGACAACTGAACTCTTAATACATAAATCTCCTTAAAACATCATAAATTCAAATATACATTCTTTAACACATCCTATATATTTAATTTAAAAACACTTCCTATTTCACTGCTAACTTTAATTCCAAAATCTCTTAAACAATTTAGCCTTACTTAAAACATCCCCGAATTCTCAGATTGCCAAATATTCGAATTCCTTTAAAAAATTTCTTATCCCTAAATTTATTAGTCTTTAACACTTTTGAATTTGTTTACTATTTAATTAAAATACCTAATATATTTGATTGAACAATTTAGCACTTGAAAAACAACCTAAACTAATTTTTCCAATATTGGTAACCGAATGAACTTTGTTTCTCTTGAATAACATAAAATAATTAAACCTTTACTGGTTAAGAAATGGTGCTTTAACTCGAACAAGTGGGAGAACAATGCAACCTTTTAAATAAAGTCAAAATAGAGACTGCAAAATCTTTTTTTGTGAATTATCCAACACTGATCTTTAAGTATTTGTTAACAATCCAATTCTTCACGACTTTTTTTTAATTCTCAAAAATTTACTTCCTTTTACTAATTGCACAAGACTTTCAGTCTAACTCTTCAAAAAGACGATATATCAATCATATATGAAAAAAAGCATTATCTATTCCTTGGGTTTTTCATTGGTTCATTTCAATATATATATATATATATATATATATATATATACATATATGTATATAAAGATATATATATTATATAATATATATATATAATAATATATATATATATATATAATATAATATATATATATATATATATAATATATATATATATATACATATATAATATATATATATATATATATTATATATATATAATATATATATATATATATATAAATATATATATATATATATTATATATATATATATATATATATATATATCCTATATGAAAAAAAAGCTTTATCTATTCTTTGGGTTTTTCGTTGGTTTGTTACATTACTCCCCTTTCAAGATTGGGACCGAATCAAACAAAGGATCAGACAACCTTACCTAGTTATTGAGGAAGCTCGTTTTTCCTCCGATCTTTCTCATACTCCAACACTCTTGTTTGGAAGTTTGGTATTCCGGAGCTGCCCTCTAGATTCTCCGTCATTGGTGGCTGGTACATCCCAATCATTAATTCTTGCTGGTTCACTCACTGTTATTCTGGTTGATCCTCTATCATCATCCGTTCTGGATCTTCACCTACTTCCTTTAGTTCCTCCTGAATGAACCTTGGGGTATAGTAAGGAATGTTATAATTATCTTTAACAATATTGTTTACCTCTATTTCCTCATATTTTCTTTTGATTGTTTTCTTCTTGAACCACTTGAATCCTCTTCATCGCTGTCAATCCGAACCTCTATTCAAATGTAAATAACTGGCCATCTGGAAACGCTTATTGACCTCTCGAACCTCTGGAAGTTGAACCATCATCGAAACTGACAATCTCACTTGTGCAGAGTCCCTCCAATCCAGTTGCTCGTTTGCATCAACAGGCGATGATGTGAAATTTGTTTCTGT
>JABUQX010117616.1:45000-47590 GCA_015478945.1 Trachelipus rathkii
GTGTGCTGCTACTCCTGAACAATTTTTAATAAATTTTCGTTGAAAATTAATAATTCCTAAGTATGTCTTAGCTCTCCCACATTGGTTGGTGTCTCCAATTTGTCAACTTGATCCATGTATTCAGGGAGTATCATAATCCCTGTTCTGCTGATGATGTGTCCAAGAAATTTGACGTCCTTCTGAACCCAACTGCACTTGCTGACTTTACTTTGACGTGTGTTTTGCAGAACCTCTGTAAGACCTGCTCAATCAACATTAAAATGTTCTTTGAATCCTTTTGATATTAACAAGACATCATCGAAATAAACCAGTACCTTGTCCCGGCTGAAACCTGTTAATAACCTTGATATATCCAAAGCATTTGACCGGATATGGCACCCGTCATTGCTCTCCAAGCTTCCTTCCTTTGCGTTTCCTCCTTCTCTTTGCTTACTTATGTCTAGCTTTCTCTCAAATCGCTCAATATCGGCTGTTGTTGACGGGGCGACTTCTTCCTTTTCTGTCAATTGTGGTGTTCCTCAGGGTTCTGTCTTATCTCCCCTTAATTCTTACTTTTTATTAATGATCTTCTCACCAGCACATCTAACTCTATCCATTCGTATGCCTATGACTCGACCCTTCATTCTTCAACTCATTTCAATTCTGCTCCCTCTTTTGCTTCTAGAATTGTCTCTCGTCTTAATTTTTCCGATTCTATTCTCGCTGATCTGGATAGAATTTCCGGATGGGGTCGTCTTCACTTTGTGAAATTTAATTCTTAAAAACTCAACTTCTACAATCCTCTCCTCTCTAAAAACACCTCCATCCTTTCCCTATCTCTTTCGAACGGTTCAATCGTCTCCTCCTGTTGACAATATAAACATCCTTGGGCCTTCATAAACAAAAAAATGTCTTGGAAAACCCTCACATCACAACCGGTTAGCTTAGGGCTTCCTCAAGAAACTGGGAAGTTTCTGTTTAGCTGCCGAGACTTTTTTTCTTTTTCTCAGTTACTCCAGCTACACAAAGGCGTCATCCGCCCTTGTATAGAGTACTGCTCTTATATCTGGGGGGCTCTGGTTTCACCCGGCTTTTGAACAGGGTCGAGTCAAAGGCCAAAAGACTTATAAACTCTTCCGTGCTTTCCAGTTCACTTGACCCTCTATCTCTGTGGCGCGATGGTTGGTGCTTTATCCTTTTCTATAGGTACCGCAGCGATCAGGTGCTCGAGGGAACTTGTCACTCGCGTACCACGACCTTTACGACGCCCTCGTAGCACAAGGAGTGCTGTGTCTGCGCATGAGTTTTGTGTGGATATTGGCAACTCCAGGTTAGTTCGCTGCGGTGCCTCCTTTCCTGCCACCTCTGTTCTGTGAAATTCTCTTCCATCTTCTGTGTTTCCTGCTGAATTTAATCTCCCTCACTTCAAAGCCTACGTCTGTGCTCATCTGCGTAATTTGCGTTAGTTGGTGAGCTTCTAAGGCATGAAATTCCCCCTCCTTGAATAGGGCTCTGCCCGTGATTGGCGGTGACAACTGTAAAAAAAAAATATATATTCGCTGCATCTCCCTCTGGAATGCTGCAGGCCCATTCTTCAACCCGAAACTTAACCTTTTAAATCGGTATTGGCCACTGACCGTTGAAAATGCCGTCAAATCCTTACTCTCGTCTTCTAGCTGCATTTTTTTTACTGTTATCACCACCGCTCAGGGGCAAAGCCCTATTCAAGGAGGGGGTGTTAAAATCAACAAAACCTCAACTAACGCAAGTTACGCAAACTTTTACTAGATTCAAGCTGGTATAGTATTGTACGCCATGACATCCAAAGATGGTTTCGTTTATACTTGCCATCGGAAACCTATTAGCCTCTGTCACTTGATTTAAGCGGCGATAGTCAATACACAATCGAAGCGTTCCATCCTTTTTTCTAACTGGTACTACCAGATAACTCCACTCTGCTGCACAAGGTTCCACGATGTCTTTCGAGCATAGTTCCTTTACTTGGTTTTTAATATCATCATTAATTGGTTTTTAATATCATCATTAGTTTTTTGATCGAACCTCCTTGCCCTTTGATAAATAGGAGTGTAATCATGTAATCGTATCTTATATGGAGTCATGGATGTCTTGCTGATGTCCGAATCTCCTTTACTAAATGTTTCTTTCCATTTATATAAAACATCCGTAATGTTCTCCCGTTGTTCCTTAGTTAATTCTTCTATGAATTTAATTTCCTTTTCAAGTTTTTCCTTTGTCCATTCTTCTTCAATGGTTCAATGATTCCTTGTTTCCTATACTGTTGTATTGACTATACAATCATTACTTTGGTATCTTTTCAGGTTTTCCTCATCTACTACCAAATGAGTTATTCCTATTTTTCGCCTCCTTCCCCAGTTTATCAAAACTGGCCTGGTATTAGCTTTCCTTTATTGTATATTTCTTCATCCTTGTTCATTGTACAACCCTGGTAGGTAATTTGAACTTTTATGTAACCTCTTCGGTTGTATTCTTCTCCCTCAACCAATAACTCTTCCAGGTTGGGTATCGTAAGTACTTTACCAATTCCTGGGTTTTAATTCCTTTAGAAGCTTCATTTAAACCTTTAACCTGG